>CM066198.1:25093177-25388241 GCA_033675215.1 Rhodiola kirilowii
CCAAATATCGACTCTTTCATGGATGATCGTTATCGGCCATGCAGCTCTCCATAGCCTCATATTGAAGATATGTATCGTCCATCCAGCTCTTCACGGCCTCGACCGCGCAGAGGTGCTCGCAACTGTGGTGAGTCCCAGCATTCAGCCCTCGAGGATTTGTAGCAGGGCGACCGTAGTAGATTTTGAGTGTTTGTTGACTATGGACTTATTATGTATTTATTTTGCCATGTTTTATCTTTTCTTATAACGTTACACTTTATACACATATACAACATCAACACTAAAGATAATGCATTAAATTGAAACGTAACAACCGTTTCCTGATAGTACATGAAACTGAAAGACAACAAGAAAATAGAGAATACATGAAATTGGAAAATAACAAGAGGAAATTAGAGAGTACGAATGCAACTAACAACGACACATCGATAGTTCAGCGAGAATCTCGAGTTGGGAACCCACGCCTGTTATGTCCAGCTTCATGGCAGACGATGCAATGCTGGGATCATGACGGTTGACTCGATGAAGACGCTCCGCAGCTGCTTAATTTGCCGAAATACCTCTGGTCCATCTCGTTCCGTCTCCTCGATGAATTTCTACCAACTTTGTTACGTTTGAACTTGGGGGTTCGGAACATGTACCGATTCATCGCAATCTCTTCAGAAATCCTCATCGTACAAAGGATTGAAATTGTACTACCTAGGGGGGAGCAAACGGTAAATTACCGTTTTACCGTTTACCAAAATGTAAAATTCTATTCCGTTTACCGTATCGGTAAAACGGTAAATCGGTAAATTTTGGTAAATTTACCGAGTTTACCGAAATTTATTATTTTTCTAATTTTTTAAATATATATTATAAATCTTATAAATATATATGTTGATTTTTAATATATATAAATATTTTTTTAATTTTTTCTTTATAATATATAATATTTATTTATATTTATTTATATTTTTCGGTAAAACGGTAAATTTATCGATTTTAGAATTTATTCCGTTTATCGACTTAAATTTACCGATTTACCGTTGGTAAATTTACCATTTTACCGATTTAACGAATTGATTTGGTAACGGTAAATTGAATTCGGTAAACGGTAATTACCGAATTTTGCTCTCCCCTAGTACTGCCAAGTGGCGTGGTATGCTTGCACCAGTTTTACATCAGATCAGTCTAGTCCCATCGACCCGAAAAGCCCGCATTGTCTGACAAGCCTGGCAGGTTTGAAATGACAGAAAATTATACAAAACCGGTCTCAATAATTTGACATGAGACTGGTTTCCCCCGCCCCAATTTGCCACGTGGCCGGAATTGCATTTCTTTGGGTCCACGTAGGTGCATACTCAGCAAACTGGTTTCTCCCAAACCGGTCATTGAAAATCAACCAAACCGGTTTGGGAAAAAATCGGTTTTTATCGAAAATGAGACAAATTAGGTTCCCCAAACCGATTTTATTAAAAATATGGCAAAATCGATATTAATTTTAGTTTAAAACAGGACAAAAGCGAAATTTGGGTTTCAATAGTGGAAAAAATAAAAAAAACTCTAAAAAGTCCAGTAAGGGGATCAGAAAACGGAGGACAGCCTACTAAACGGATAGGAGAGAGTCAGCAGCATATATAATCATGTTTTAAATTGAACGAGAGTTAAGCTGAATTCAAAATTTCATTTGAAACATATTTAGTCATATTTTAAACTAACTAGGATTAGCGGGTGTAAGGTCACAATATTTCGTATCAAATACAAAATAATGTTTTACAAATGATTTATGCTTGAGAGCGGAAGTTGTGTTCATAATCTCAAATGCTCCTCTGATTCTACTGTATTGCTTGCTTCGGTCTACTCAGCTTGATGTGCGCGGATGAAGGCGTAACGCAACGTGTCTTGCGTAGTGAGGGTCTTGATGACTTGATCTCACGTGCGCAGCGAAGTGAGGGTCGCGGGGACTTGGTCTCACGTGCCTGCGTTGCGGTTGGATGCTCTAGCAGACGACGTTGGAATGCTTGGGCAGGCAGCACGTACTTGTCGATTGCTGGCGGCTGACGTTTCCTTTGAGAGCACTCTGGTGCGGTGAAGGTGGAGCGCAACGTGTCTTGCGTAGTGAGGGTCTTGATGACTTGATCTCACGTGCGCAGCGAAGTGAGGGTCGCGGGGACTTGGTCTCACGTGCCTGCGTTGCGGTTGGATGCTCTAGCAGACGATGTTGGGATGCCTGGGCAGGCAGCACGTATCTGTCGGTTGCTGGCGGCTGACGCTTCCTTTGAGAGCACTCTTCTCTGTGCTTTCTTCTCAAATTTCAGAATCCGTCTTTCTTGTGAAGTGAAGTGCTCTATTTATAGAGTTCACTAGTGGGCTTGAGATTGGGCCCGTGCTTGGGCTGAGTCTAGCTCATGGACCGGGCTTGTAGCTTTGACCCAAATATCCCTTGTGGGCCAGCCCATTTATACTTTAAATAATCTTGATTTGGTCCTCAAACTTTTAGTGCCTACAAATTGCCCCCTCATGATCATGTTGTGCGACACAATTTGAGTGTCTCAGCGCGACGTGATCGTGAGTGATTGACTTGAGAGTCTTGTGGATGTCGAACTTGTCGTAAGAGCTTCCACGTAATTTTTTTTGAGTCACCATGTCGTTTTCCAACTTGACGGTTGACTTGAGATTTTTGTGAATGTCGAACTTGTCGTAAGAGCTTCCACATAATTTTTTTTGAGTCACCATGTTGTTTTCAAGCTTGACGGTTGACTTGAGATTTTTGTGAATGTCGAACTGGAAGAAGCCTAAGCATTGGTGGCTGTTGCTGCCAAAACATGTCAGAGTCGTGAACAGTAACTTCGAGGGGGGGTGTGAATAGTAATTCCGGATGAACAGTATTTTGCCCGTGAATAGTATTTCTGGGATGAATAGTATTTTGGGCCGTGAACAGTAATTTCGTGCGTGGCGGTTCTGGAATCTTCTAGAATGACTTGCCAACTAGGTTAGCTTGAAGATAAAGCAAAGTCGGTTTAGATTTGGTTAGGAAATCTTTCCTAAATCTTCTTGGTTTGATAATCTTTGGGCATAATCTTTAGGAATCGGCCAGCCCTAATCCTCTCTATAAATAGAGCCTCAAGTCAAGAGTTCAAGCCATCCCAAAACCAAGAGCCTCACTTGTGCTTGGAGAATATTTCAGGCGCCAAACTTGTTCCCAGCTTCTACATTAGGCACATTCTTGTCTGCAAGTATCACTGAGTATGGCTTTTTTTTGACATTCCTCAGCAATTAATTTCATTATCAGCTTCAACATTAGCAATTTTGCCTCAACATCGATATTTTTCTGAATTTCTTCATCCTAGCGAATTTTTTTTTTCACTCCACAAAAATTTGGCTTGTAAAATTGTACCTGATATGGTGCCCTTCCCTACCCAAATTTGGGTCCAGCTCCTGCCGAATATCGAAGTCAATCGAGTGTGGCTAGTTAGGGGTTCTTCGCGTCGCATAGACTGTTGATTTCTTTTGGGCCTGTCGGCCATTGCTTGATTTTGGTCTCTTTTTTTTGCTGCATTGAGCAACATGACTACATCTTGTCTCACTGATTTTCTTTTCCTTATTCATGACTAGGCCCTCTTCTATCTGCAATTGCCAATTTTACTGCTCTGACATTGATGCGCTGCTGTTGACGGTACTTTTGCTTGTTGTTGAGAGACCAACCCGCTATCCTTCTTTGCGTAAGACTGCTATCCATCGGGGGTAGTTTCACACTTTGAATTCATTGTGTCAAGAAAAATAAGCTTTTGAGGATTCTGTCACCAAGACTTACGAGTCTAAGGAGATTGGTTTTTAAGTGAGACCGTTTGTGACTCCTCCAATTTCCTGGGAATTCCTTACTTGTCTTAATTTCTTCGACATAGTCGTTTCATTTTGTGACGAACTCACTTTGCGATACAAGTCTCTACCAAAAGAAGGCAGGCGCAATGGTGCTCTTCTTGGACTCGGAGGAGAATGGTCAGCTGTTTCTGAACATCGCGTCTGACTCAAATCGAGAGCTGAAGCTGGAAGGGTGATCAAATTACGATAGTGGGAGCTGAAGCCGAATTACGAGCTTTGCATGATGAGGCAAAGAGCATAAGACACCAGCAAAGCCGACAAGTGGAAGTAATTGCTGCAGCCGATTCGAACGTTGGTGTACTTCAACAGCAGTTAGATGAATTGAGAACTTTTCGAGCAAGCTCTGACGACTTGGTGCAGGTGAAGCGTGAGTTGGATCAATGCAGAAAAGCCATCCAGGCAGCCATGCATTAGAACCGTCAGACTACTTTGTTATTTTTTTGAGACTGCACTTGAATTTTGTTTTTTTTTCAAGCTACCTACGTACTTGCAAAGTCACGTGCGTTGACACTTTGCAAGATCAAGTCAACGTAGTTCATTTTTTTAGCCGTTCACAGTTTATACTCTTGCGGGCCAGGAGTGTCGATCTGTAGCTTTAGGAGTAGTAGCGTTTTAAGAACTTTCCATTGATTGGCCCGACGCGTAATCCTTCTTGATCCACGATCTTGTATGCCCCTGAGGTTGCGTTGAGACCAACTTTATCGAAGTAATCCTCCGGAAAGAAGTCTTCTAAGGTAATGGGACTTGGTGGAATCTGCTTCAAATGATCAATAGGCAGTACATGTGAGCTCAGACTCCTCATGAGTCTTTTCTTCCCTTTCGCCTGACGTAGTCTCTTCTTGGAAACCTGATTCTTCTTTCGGCGGACAGGTTCTGGTTGTGGACTGACTTGCTTCTTTGACCTTCTTCGAGTTACAAGAGTCCATCCTTCGTCATCCTCCATGCATTCAACCTCTTTCGTGATCCTATACGTTTCGATTCTTTTTGGGTTATAATCGCATCTCAACTTCTTTGATTTAGCTTCAATAGATGGCTTTGATATCCACACTTTTATTGGCTCAAGGGTGCCAAATTGGACTTGTTGCATGTACCATTCTTGTGGCTTGCATAGTGAGTCGCAACTAGTCGTCACGGAGGCGTGGTTTGCTTCTATTGTCTCATCTGTGTCGAGCTCGATGCGTCCTTCTTTGACTAATCTCATTATAAGCTCCTTGAGAGTGACACAGTTTTCGATACTGTGACTAATTAATCTATGGTAGCGACAGTATTTGGGATCACTCGTCCTGTTGACTTCATCTGGGCGTTTTGCTTCTGGTAAGTTGATGATGCCTTTTTCCAACAGGTCATCGAGCATGCCTGATAGATCAGAGTCAGGGAATGGATACTTCTTGGCTTGTAATTCTTTCAGCGTAGGCTTCGTGCGCTTGAAGTCTTTTGAGGTGACTTCTTTCCTCTTCTCCTGCTTTGGTTTTGATGATATCTTCACAGGATCGTTGGTGCTGATGGCCATGGCCTCGTCGATGATCGCCTTTGACGAGGATACGCGATTCCTCCCATGTCCTTTCACGGTGATTTCCATGTCGTGTGCGCGTGTGGCTAACTCTTGAAAATTCCTAGGTTTGATACCTTTAAGGATGTATAGCAAATCCCAGTTCATTCCATCGATGCACATTTCTACAGCTGACGTCTCGCTGATGCGATCTTTACATTCAAGGCACAATGAACGCCAGCGGTTGATATAGTCAACCACAGGTTCATCTTCACATTGTTTCGTATTCGTTAGTTCACTCATACTGACAACCCTTCTGGTGCTATAGAATCGGTTGAAGAACTCGTCCTCCATCTGACTCCAGCTGTCAATAGACTCTGCCTCCAAGTCAGTGTACCAATCGAAAGCAATGCCCTTTAGAGACCGCACAAATTGTTTGACCAGCAGATCCCCTTCAGTTCCCGCGTTGTTACACGTTTCTACGAAGTGGGTAACATGTTGCGTTGGACTTCCTTTTCCGTCAAACTGTTGGAGTTTGGGGGGCTGATATCCCTGTGGCATGCGCAGACCGTCTATCCTTTTGCTGTAGGGTTTGGCACAGCATGCACCACCAGAAGAATCTCCACCAAGCTGGCTCTTGACCGCGTTGGCTATCAGCACTTGAAGTTGGTCTTCGTTGCACGCAACACCTCTGTTCCTGTTGGTTTCTACAGGGATCATCTTATTAGCGTCATCATCTTCTGCCGTCAGATTGACTTCTTCAACCTTTCGTTTCCCGAGCCCAACCACCTCTTTCTGGAGCTCTTCAAGCTTCTTGTTCTTCTCCTGGTTGTCTTTCAGGACTAGCTCAAGCATCTCTCTTAGTTCTTGCATCTGCTCCTCCATGGTCTTGGTGCCTATGGTCATGACAGAGGCTACACAGGGTTTGGGTATCTCTGCTTGTTTTGGCAGAGCCACTTTTGCTTTTGGTGAGGGTGTTCCGTCAGCTTTCACACTTTCCTTGTGTCGTGAGGAGTTGGAGGCAATCACTGCCGTAACTGCAGCCATGATGGAAGCAATGGTATATGTGCGTTCCCTCCTTGGCACTTGAGAAGCTCGTAAGCTTGCAGCAGCGGCATTGACAGCCATCCTCTGAGTCATCCCTCTTGTGCAGATGTCGGTTGGTTGAGCCATAGTTGCGGCGTAAGTCTTCTTGGGGGTTTGTGGACTGGTAGGTTGAGCAGACATCTTAGCTTTAGCGTAGGGATGAGAGGTAGAGATTTTCACGTCGGGTTCACCAAAATTTGTAAGGTCACAATATTTCGTATCAAATACAAAATAATGTTTTACAAATGATTTATGCTTGAGAGCGGAAGTTGTGTTCGTAATCTCAAATGCTCCTCTGATTCTACTGTATTGCTTGCTTCGGTCTACTCAGCTTGATGTGCGCGGATGAAGGCGCAACGCAACGTGTCTTGCGTAGTGAGGGTCTTGATGACTTGATCTCACGTGCGCATCGAAGTGAGGGTCGCGGGGACTTGGTCTCACGTGCCTGCGTTGCGGTTGGATGCTCTAGCAGACGACGTTAGAATGCTTGGGCAGGCAGCACGTACTTGTCGATTGCTGGCGGCTGACGTTTCCTTTGAGAGCACTCTGGTGCGGTGAAGGTGGAGCGCAACGTGTCTTGCGTAGTGAGGGTCTTGATGACTTGATCTCACGTGCGCAGTGAAGTGAGGGTCGCGGGGACTTGGTCTCACGTGCCTGCGTTGCGGTTGGATGCTCTAGCAGACGATGTTGGGATGCCTGGGCAGGCAGCACGTATCTGTCGGTTGCTGGCGGCTGACGCTTCCTTTGAGAGCACTCTTCTTTGTGCTTTCTTCTCAAATTTCAGAATCCGTCTTTCTTGTGAAGTGAAGTGCTCTATTTATAGAGTTCACTAGTGGGCTTGAGATTGGGCCCATGCTTGGGGTGAGTCTAGCTCATGGACCGGGCTTGTAACTTTGACCAAATATCCCTTGTGGGCCAGCCCATTTATACTTTAAATAATCTTGATTTGGTCCTCAAACTTTTAGTGCCTACATCGGGTTAGGCGGGTTAACCGGGCCAACGCTCTTAACCCGTTAAATAGGATACTATCCTTTCATTTGTTTGTTGACGGTTTCTATTCAAACTCTGAGCAAGTTGACATGTTTCTTCACTTGCATCATTCAACATTGACTTGGTTCAATGAGGATGCATGTATCATTGTCATTGTGGAATCTCTCACATTATAATTTTATTATTTGAAAATGAAACGGGTTAACCGGGCTAAACAGGTTAACCAGGTTAAACGGACTAAACGGGTTAATCAGATAAACCCGTTTAACGCGCTACCCGTTAAGAACCCGCCTGTTAAATCCACTAACTTAAATGGGTTTTAACGGGTTTGACCCGCTTAACCCGCTTAACCGTTTATAACCCGCCCGCCCGCCCATTTTGCCACCCCTAAGAACAGGGGTCCAAATGAACAATTATTATAAAATGAGGACTCAATTGTATTTTGTCTGAAAATATATGTAAGGAATTATTACGGGATACAAAAATGAACACAACTCAAGCATTGAGGACTCGATTGTAATTATCTATAACTGTTGAAGATGGGGGACGATGTAAGTTACGGATAATGTGCTGAGAGGAGAGGAGTCGGAGCAGCGAAGATGGAGAAGTATTTCGGAAATGCATACAGAGGAGACCCCGGAGTGCCGCACGCCGATTTAGAGCGGTTCGGGAACATATGGATCGGATCGGCGGCTTTCTCCGTCATCACTTTTTTCAAGCCTTACATCTGGCAGATTAATAGCCAGTACAAGTAACCTTCTTCTTCTCCTTCTCCGTCAGCTGGATGATGCTGATTGTGTACTTTATTAATAAATTATTGATTAAGAGCCTAACTTAGAATGTAACTGGTTTTAGGTTTGCTAGGGTTTTGGTACATTTGGTGTTTTTATGTGTGGTGATATTCTGTGAAGCTGCGGCATGTGTTGAGTTTGTATTGTTTTATTTTTTTCTGAGCTGGGTTGAGAGAAAGGTATAACGTTTTATTGACTATTCAGTTATGATTATCATCCATGGAACCCAAAATTTGTGATGTTTTTTTGGCAACCAGAACATTTTAATTTTGATGTGGACTTGGAAAAAAAGTAAGTTATTCTTTGTGATGGGCTAGTTCAGTACATTGCATTTGCAATGCTTAGGTCTACCCACTTAGACAGTTAGTAGATTGGGTATGGAAATTCAGTTTTGCAATGATGTTGAGGACTCCTGTTATTGGCTAGGGCTAGCGGATACTTTTGTTGCTGGTTTTAGTACATATTGCCTTGGCCTTTTTCCGGTTTGTTGGCTGTGTTACATACACCATTTCTTTGATGCGGTTGTTGAGCTTGATTTCATCTTCTCTAAACTGCATCAATCATGAGATGAAAAGATAAATATGCATCTTTTATGTTAATGCTGAGAACAGTTTGCCAAACTGGAAATTATATTTTCTATGCCTCACTAAACATCAACTTCCGTTTTCGGACATGAAAGTCAGTGCTTTGAGTAAATTGCTTATGTTACTGCTTGGTGCGAGTCCTTTAGCCTTTTGAGTTCTGGCCTTTTAGTCTAAACAATACCATGTTATTTCTTTATGAATGTTATACAATGATCTATGTATCTGCTTGAGGTTGTACACCTTTCACATTCATAGAATGCTTCTTTCGATATGCAGCTGGCATGACAGGGCCTTCCTACATGAGCAATACCACTGGAAGAAAGCAATGGAGAAGAATCAGCCATATGAATTCAAGGTACAATTTTTCTTACATTACATATTGTTGCTGACACGCATTATTCTTGCTAACACAATCACACATCTTACCCAAGTTGTTTTTCTTGCTGCAGTGGAATCAGCAGCCAAGGGAAATCCGAGACTCTTACTACCATAACTGGCCATTCTACTTCCCTTGAATCATGCCCTCCCCTATGGGTATTTTCTGAAGTATATTATGTTTCCTAGTCAAGTGACGCGCTGCTTTGATATGTATTTTTAGTTGTAATCAACTCAATTGTGGGTTTACATTTTTATGTTGCCGTGAATCGGAAGTACAATGAGAATCTGATTTCAACAAACTAATTGATATCTGTCAGGCGTCTGCATTGATTTCAGACAATTAGTTCAATAAGCGTGGAAGGTGGAACACTTCTGTGTTCATTTGTTGGTAATATAGCCTCAATGTTACATTTGTGAGCAGAGTAAGACCGCTTCTGGTTCACTGGCTTGTTGCTGGGAGGGCCATAAGAGAATATTTTGTCTTATGCATCAACCTTTTTCTTGGCTGCTAGAATCTTCTCCCAACTATTGAGGCTTACACAAAATGGGAATGTCATAGATGCCCATTCAAGTTCACAACACAAACTAGTTCAAAAAAGATCCACAATGCAGACAGTTTTCGAGAACACTACTGTTTATAAATGCAATTTAGAGTTGAATGTGTACGTCTACTTTTGAACGAAAGATCGATCAAATGCATCAGAGCGTAATGGGCTATCCGAATATGAGATTTATCTTGGACCAAAGTTCAGTCTCTGGGCTATCCAATCCAAGTTTTACTCTCAGCATTAGCATATCAAGTAGTTGGTTTGCGTTGAAACCCAACACCGGGATCTTCGTCACTAGGGAAAACATCAAGGCGAGTAACCATAGCAGCCGGTGGCCCAGCACGACACCTCTGCTCCATCTCCTTCACCTTATCAGGCTCCCCAGAGAACAAAGCTTCAACCGAGCCATCCCTTCTGTTCCTCACCCAACCCTTCAGTCCCAGCTGTCTCGCATTTTCAGTTGTCCAATCCCTGTAGAACACTCCTTGCACTCGTCCCTTTATCACAACTCTCACCTGCAACAAAACACAGCAACTGAGTATCCCCACTTAATCAAAACCTAGCTGCCGCACCATCTCTTTGACCATTTTGTAAACATATTTAAGCACTGAACACAGTCATCAAGCCCCTATTTGACATACAGTTCGAAAACAAACTCCTATTCTGATAATCTACACTAGAATGAGCCATGCAGCATTTAGTCTATTGCCAATTTGAGTGACAACACACACTTATCGAAATGAGTAACCATCAAATAATTTCAATCTTAATGAACTATGATAAACCTAAAACAACTAAAATCAAGCCACAATTTCATCAAATTCCAGAAGTACTATCAAACCCTAGAAACCCCAAATCAGCTGCTCCAATGCCAAATCCAAGAAAGATGCCAGCTCTGAACCAAACATTTGACAAGTAGAACATAATTCAATCCAATCAGATGATAATAATTACCGTTTTGGTTTGAGACGACTGAGGATGGCCGGACTCAGCTTCAGACTCGGACGCACTCATCGCGCGGGAAAGACGAGGTCGATCAGCAGCAGCACAAAATCCCAACAGAAATTGTAAAGAAGAATAAGGAAGAAGAAAGCTATAGCGATTCGAAACGAGAGGACCAGCAAAATGAAGAAGACGAAGGTTTCTAGGAAAAATAAGACCATTTCGCTGAAAAACATCGCCGTGAAATTCGGAAATTAGACATTGGTTGCGACTGGTTTGAAGCGTTCGGTATTTTATTGTAGCGGAAAAAATGCAGTTTGGGGTTCGGATGAGCGTAGATGATGATACTGTGGCCACCGCCATTGTCAACGTCTCGAGCTCGTCGAGAAAGTACTAGGTGGAGTTGACTCATCCAGAAGCCTTCCGTTGACTTTTGGGCCACGTGCAATATTGGGCCGCTAGTTGTCCATTAGGCCCATTGACTTTCATCTACTTCTCCTTCGCCGTACCGTATCCGAGCTGCGTCAGTCCACGACGATGCCTGCGATTCCTAATCCAACGATTCTCATCCTCCACCGTCCATACCTCAAAGCATCACCATCCTCGGCTCGTCCGGCGTCGCTTCGTTGTCGTCGTCATTTCAGTCTTCTCAATGCGTGCACGCTTTCTGGTATTCGAGTTCGAGAAGCGCTGGAAGTTACTGCTCTGCTCTGTGTGTCTCTGCTGCATCATCGCAGTCGCAGGCCGATAATGGCGGTCGCGGTAGACCTGGTTCGCTGACACCACCGCTTGTTACTACTGAAGTGCTGCAGAAAATTGATGTTAATCCGCCTAAAGGGACTAGGGATTTCACCCCCGAGGAAATGCGGCTGCGCAATTAGTTGTTTGGTAATTTCAGAGACGTTTGGTTTTGGTTCTCTGTTAAGTTAATATGCTGCAGTGTTGTAATAGGGATGATTTTGTATTCAGGTATTTTTTTTAATTGCAAGTTTCAAGGCTTTTCGGGGAGGCTTTTCAGAGAGGAAATGCAGTGTTGATTTTCCAGTGCTTGAGTCTGAGGCATTGTTTATTAGGGAAGCCGGTGAAGAGATCAGGGAACAGGTTAGTGTTGATTGTTGGCAAATGGCAACAATGTTATCATCAATTATAAAGTTGATTACTTGGAGAAAATTTGGGGTGATTTTGTTTCTATACAACTTTGTGACAAGAAAAAGTGAACCTATGAGGAGTGCCAATCTTGTGAAATGCACTACGTTTGCAATGTTTACAAATTATATATTTATATGCTAATGGATACCGGTAGGGTTCTGGGTGTGCTAGTGATCAACTGTTGTAGCTGTTGTATTGAAACATTAGTTTAAAAAAAGAAAAATATTGATGATTTGCTTAAAGAATCTACCGGTTTTGGGTTTCATTGGGTTGCTCCTACTTAAAACATCTCAAAGTTAGCACTCTGCATGCTGGTCCTGAAATAAAATACTTCCTCAAATATGGCAGATATAATTTTTTTCCATTGAGTTGGTAGTTTTTCTTGTCAGCTATATTGTTTTGAAGATCGAGGAAATCGCCGCGTTGCATTGCGGCCTGAGCTCACCCCATCATTGGCAAGACTTGTGATACAAAATGGGTATTGATTTTATCTTTGCAGTGTCCTTCCAGCTGTCCATTGATCTCTTGTAGAACGTAGAACTGTCCTTTAAGTTCTTTATGAGATGTCTGATACTTTGAGTTCACACATTTATATACTTCTCATTATGTTTCATCCAGGCACAGATCCGGAATTTGATCTCCGTGTTTTTCATGTCCAGAAAATATGCATCCCTCCCATTAAAATGGTTTGCTGTAGGACAGTGTTGGCGATATGAGAGAATGACAAGGGGACGGCGGCGGGAGCACTATCAATGGAATATGGATATTATCGGGGTGCCTGAAGTTACGGTGAGTTTGTAGAACCTCCAATATTGTTTAATGACATCAATTTCTGTTCTGGTTAATGAGTATTGATTGCCCTTGTATTGTTTCATCTTTGATTTGCCCCCATTCAATAAGGTGCTCAGTAACATATAAGCAGACATCAATTGACTGTAGCATACTATTCCAACCTAGCAGCTTACCCTAGTGGATATGCGAAGCCAAACAGCGTGCATAATGAAAGCTGATGTGTGATCAAGAATCAACTCCTCTGAGTCCAACATTTATTCACGTCCCTTTGTTCTCATACTTATTCAAAAAGTGCCTACCAGTTAGATCTTACCTTTAACATATCTAATGTTGGTGATATTCGGTCCCTAACCTTCTTTCTGTGTTGCAGGCTGAAGCAGAGCTTATCTCTTCCATAGTAATGTTATTTAGAAGAATGGGGATAACAGAATCGGATGTTGGGTTCAAGATTTCTAGTCGAAAGGTTCACTAAGTACCCATATCTTATATAATCATATTCCATGTGACTGTTTTCAAACACCTTGAATAACTTTTTTAGAGGCGTCAATAATTTCAAATGCCTTGTTTTCTTTCGATAAAATATCAATGAGAATTACCTCGAAACCTAATGGAGTTAATGTCTTTATATGCTTATGCATCACTGTTTCAGCTTCAATTAATGTCTGTTAATTATTGGCCTAATTTCTGTTCTCGTAGGTTTTACAAGAAGTATTGAAGTCTTACTCCATACCAGATAATCTTTTTGGCAAAGTTTGTATTATAATTGACAAGGTTAGATGCGCAGCCTTTTGAAGACATATGCACAAATGCTCTCATAATCTTAGTTTCATTGAATGGTCATGCATATGCTAGCCCCTTTTCCTGTTTGTTGGTTTTAAATTTCAGAGCGTATTCAAAACACCCCCAAAAATGCTTGATGTTGTTATTATAAATTTAAGAGATCTATCGGAATTATTATTTTTTTAATAACTAAGAAATTTTTTTCAGTCTATTTATGGAAAAGTCATAAATTGCATCCATCACTTACACAATTCAAATACATACATATGCCTAACTTTGTCTCATTTATTTACTTTTGGCCACGTAATAATTTTGGAGACAGATTCAAAAAATACCTAGGGATGAGATTAAGAAAGAGCTGGGAATTGTTGGGCTATCTGATGATGCCATAGAGGAGTTGTTGCAAGTTCTTTCAATAAAGTCATTGGATAAGTTAGAAGGTATGTTCTTCTATGCTGGCAGTTTTATTCTCGCCATCTGTAGTATTTGTGATTATTAGTAACTTACTAGCAGTAGAACCTAAAAATGTCGTGTAATACATGCTCACACTTGGACACAACATGTTAATCTAAGCCATAAGTAGTGCTTCCTCATGGTAATGTTTTTGATTGCTAATGTTTGGCATCAGTATTCAGCATCAGCCTTGATGTTTGTGAAGTTTTTGATGACTTGTTGATACCATCAACCTTCCTCACGACTCTGTTCTTGAAGTAAATTGCAATGCTTTAGTGTTTTACTTATTTTCTCCCATGCCGAGTAAAAGATATTGTAGGCAAGGTTGTTAAAATCGCGTTTTAAATCGTAAAATGTTTCGATTTTACGTTTCTACATATATATTTCGTGTTAACTCGGAACTAGACTCGTTTTTTTCTCTAAAATCGGACCTTAAAACAATTTTAACCGATTTTACACGGTGTAAATTCATTGAACTCGTATAAAATCATCCGTTGTTAATGTCTTTTAATTGTTGGGCTTGGGCCAGTCAAGTTTCAGCCCATTACTTAATTTCATTTTTTAATTATACAAAACCCTAGCCGTACACCTTGTCCTCCCCTCGTTTCTTGGTTTAAGCCATGCGACCTGGTTGTTGTTGACTGGGTCGTCTAATTTTAGAAGGGCACGATGGTCTTTTACCTGTTCATGTAGTGTCGGCTTCTTCTGTCGACCAGCTGTATGTTGTGCCTTTCTTGGGCGACTTGTCCTGTTCTGTAGCCAATTTGGCATTTTAAGAAATAAAAAAGCCATGCGACCTGGGATTCTGATCCTCGCCCTCCTCTTAATTGTCTCTTTCTCTTACACGGCGGCAGGCTGCGCTCGGTGGCGTGGCTCTGAAACTCGAGCGGGCGTTTCCTGTTGATAATAATAATGGGACGGTTGAGTTGAGTTACCTTAAATCTCGGGATAAAGTCAGTCATGGTCGCCGACTTGATTCCGTTGATGGTGTTGTTGATTTTCCTGTCGATGGTGTCGATCCGTATCTTGTTGGGTAATCTCATTCTTCAATCCCTTGCTTTAATTATTAGTTCATTTTGTTTTTTTGTTTTGGTTTTTTTTTTTGTTTGGTGAGATCTTGTAATGTGTCTTGTTCTTCAATTGTTGAAAAGAAAGATAACTTTTGAATAGTCAAACTTTGAATTTGGAAAATTAGATTGATTTTTGAATGGGTGAGTTTGTGTGTTTTTGTAGATTTAGGATTTTTGGTATTTGTTTGTGTATTGTTTTTGACATTTCATTGTTGATGTGTTTAGGCTGTATTTTACAAGAGTGCAATTGGGTACTCCGCCAAAGGAATTCTACGTCCAAATCGACACTGGGAGTGATGTTTTATGGGTAACTTGCGCCGGGTGCACTGGCTGTCCTCGCACTAGTGGACTAAATGTGAGCTCACCAGCTCTGCAATTTTTGTCTTATTGCTGGTGTCTTTGTTTTTCTAGGGTTGGATGTTGTACTTATACTTACAAGTACTTACATGAGCAATTTTTCTACTCGTTAGTGCTTACAATATTCAAAAGCCGGTACTTTACAATTAAAATTAAAAGTACATATATAATATATAATATTATTTTAATAAAAGGTAAACTCGGCGATTTTACGAGTCGAGTTTACGTTCCGACAACATTGATTGTAGGCATGAAAAATGCGGATCAAAGTTGTATAATTAGTTTATCATCAATAATTACAGAAGTGCTTGGATCAAAGGGGGACGCCATTGCTGATTTGAAACAGTTGTTCTCACTTGCCGAAAACTTTGGTTATTCTAATTGGATTCAATTTGATGCATCCATTGTTCGCGGCCTGGCTTATTACACCGGAATCGTCTTTGAGGTTCTGAATTCTGATTCTTAATTCTCAATTTTTATGAGTTGTTATTCACATGTACACTATATATGCTTATGTTACCTGTGAACATGTGTCAGTTTGTTCAGTTCACTGTGCTTTGCTGTTACATTAAATACTGATTTCTTGCTTGTCAGGGATTCGATAGACAAGGAAAGTTGAGAGCCATCTGTGGTGGTGGGCGATTACTGTCCACTTTTGGAGGTGATGACATTCCAGCGTGTGGCTTTGGGTTTGGGGATGCTGTGATAGTCGAAGTAAGTTGATTTTGTATTACGCACATATTTCCCCAAATTATAGAAAAGTTATTACAAACCTGCGAGCTGAAAGATTGCATTGTGTCAGCCAGGAAAAAGCTGGCTGATTAATAGACATGTATTCCTTAGTTTGACATGTTGGGGGTTTAATGCGGTATGCGATGAAGAAGTGTTAGTAATGCTGTCTATGTATCTCTACTCCTTAGTTTTAGACGTCATATTCAAAGGTGCAGTTGCTAAAAGAAAAGGGGCTTCTTCCTGCGAGGTATTTTTGCTGGGATAGATCGTAGCGCAGTCATCTCATGCGGCGGGCACTCCAACTTATGTAGGATGAATCTTACGATAATGGCCTTGCTTGGGTAGGTAATTCCACATCGAGAAGCAAACTCTCATTTTCAATAGAAAAAGTTAGCCAATGAGGGAATCCTCCGCTTTTTGAGTTTATTAAAGGTAGCTCCTAGGATTGAGTTAGTATGAGATCAACCTTGAAGTGGATAATATTGTATTTGCCCTTGATCAGAATCTTCAAGGAGCTGCAGTAACAGTGACAATTTTGTGCATAGTTCAAGTTCAAGTTCAAGTATGCGTCATTATTTATTACTTGCTGATCTTTTTTTTTTTTTTGATTACAGGGCTGGTTAAGTTAGTTGTAGTATCTGTCCTGTTGTTAATTTTGATGGGGTTAATGAGGGTTTCGAACCCTGGATGCTGAGCATACGCAGGAGGGGCGCTCCACTGGAGCAACCCACTTGACCTCTATTACTTGCTGATCTTGGGTAGAAAATTGTATTTCAAGTGAATATCCAGTTTCATATCATTTCAAGGTTGTGTTGACAAAAACAATGTCAATGAAAAAGTGGTGAATTCAATACAATGCGTACAAGTTTCAGAATTTTCATCTGTATTTACCCCCAGGATTATGAGTGATTGAGCATGACACGTTAGTGCAAACTTTGAAGCTAGTAAAAAGAAGAACCCTTAATTAAAAAAATAAGAAAGAAAAAAGAAAATAAGATACTACTTGTTCGCTAGTAACAACTAAACAAGCAAGTATCGTGTCGTTACTTTTTCGCGTGGTTTCATTTCATCCCCACCAAAATTCCCTCTCTGCCGACCGGGCTATCCTCCACACCCACAATATTTCCCAAAACCCTAAACCCCCGACTTTCCGATCACGTTTCAGGATGCACGAGAATCCGCACAGTAGCAGAGGGGCTACTAGATCCTGTGCCACCACCGTTTCTGGCGGTCAGTCTCTCTCCACTAGTGGTAGTGTCGGATCTCCCACACGAAGCGACCAACCGGCCACCACGCCTGTCAGCCAGAGCACCTTTCTCAGGCTCAACCATTTGGATATTCATGCCGATGATGCTGATGCTCAAGGGTCATTCTTTCCTTGCTTTGATCAATTTTTTTCTTTCCATATCACCTTTGTTTTTGTTGGCGGCAGGTAAATTAGGGTTGTGCAGTTGACACTGGTTTAAATTTGTCAATGTAGGATTAAGTTCGATATTAAGTTACAGTTGCCTTTCAAATTACCATATGTAGTTGATTTTTTATTTCTTTTTTTCCTGATTTTCATTGGCTGGGCGGGTCTTTGATAGGATATTTTTGGAGCATCAGGAATTTATGTATTAAAGATGTCTTTTTAAAGTTCTTATGTAACTGTATCGTTGACTTTTTTTTTCTTCCTTTGGCACTGGAGTGTCTTGAGTCTTTGTTATCTTTGCTATTACATAGAGTTTTTCTTTTTGGCTTTCTTGCTCACTAGTTTTATATTTTAATACAGAAAGAAGAAGAAAAGAGGACAACGGACAGTTGGAGGCGACAAGAATGGCAGGGGACTTCGACAATTCAGTATGAAAGGTATTCTAATATGTTCCTTTCCTTGCCATTTGTGGTATTGCAATGTAACTATGTTTCTAAAAACACTTCATTTGATGTTACATTTCCCTGTTTTTATTCTGATATTTGATTTGGCAATGAAGCATAATTTTTTAATCGTTTCTTATTTGTTATTGTGTTTTATAGTATGCGAGAAAGTGGAAAGCAAAGGAAGGACAACATACAATGAGGTGATGTAATTTTTTTGCATTTGTCTACAGTTGGTATGGTCCATCGACTATCGATGTTCTGTTGACTCGAATGGCCGCAACATCTCCTTACCTCTCATAAGACATTGCTTAGTGAAGTTATTATGCCTTCCTTTCTGACCCTTCTGGATAGCTTGCTAACTTTGATACTATTCTATTTCTGCCACACTGTTCTGTATTTGCATATAAACTTGATTAAGTTTCTCTTTGCTGGAACCAGCTCTAGGGGACTAAAATTTTGCTTCATATAGTTTCGTTGTTTCTGACAGAAGTTTAGATTTTTTCTGTATGTTGGATCCTGTAACATTTTCATATCATATAAAATCAACAAATTATTGTAGATGCATAACTTTTTGAACTGATCCTTCATTCAACCAATTATCAATTATTTTAATCCGAGTCATCTCATGTGTGCCTATGTACAGCACCTAAATCAGCATGGTTGGCCTTTTCACAAGACTCCATACTATATCATACTTGGTAAAATCTCAAGAATCTCTTGGTTGATTATTATTCAGGTAGCTGATGAACTTGTTGCAGAATTTGCTGACCCAGCAATCAGTCTTGCACCAGATCAGGTTTGCATTGATTTGTTGCTCGCCCCTCTATGTGTTCATGAGCTGATAGCTCCTCATAGAATATTCTAATTTATCCTAAGATGCTACTCATCACCTTTTATTTTATTTTCTGAAATTGGGTCTGTCATTTTTATGGCAGCAACAATATGATGAAAAGAATATAAGGCGGAGAGTGTATGACGCCTTGAACGTCCTTATGGCGATGGACATCATATCGAAGGACAAAAAAGAAATACAGTGGAAAGGGCTGCCTAGGACTACATTGAACGATGTTGAAGAGTTAAGGGCACGTGATTTACCTGCTGATGACCATCACAGCTTCGTCCTTACTATTATTTATTATAAACTTATTGATGTTAGCGTTGCTGGAAACTTGTATCATTTATATATTTTATACAGGCAGAGCGTATGGCACTCAGAAATAGAATTGAGAAGAAAGAAGCATACCTGCAGGAACTGGAGGAACAAGTACGAAATTTCCTACTTACAACCTAATGAGTTTTTGCTCACAAAGTTTGGCCGATATCATCTA
Source organism: Rhodiola kirilowii (assembly GCA_033675215.1). Taxonomy (NCBI): domain Eukaryota; kingdom Viridiplantae; phylum Streptophyta; class Magnoliopsida; order Saxifragales; family Crassulaceae; genus Rhodiola; species Rhodiola kirilowii. Next base: position 25,112,368 of record CM066198.1, read on the forward strand.
TAAATGCTAAAAGTTGTGCTTACTGTTTCATACTCCCATTGTTACGTGTAGTATGTTGGTCTTCAAAACTTGATCCAACGAAATCAGCAACTATGTAGTTCAGAAAATGCTCCTAGTCAAGGCGTGCAGCTGCCATTTATTTTGGTTCAGGTATGATTTATGTACCTATTACTTCATAAGGGGACTTGTTTGCCTTTCTGTTTCATAGTATGTGCTGGTTCTTATACACAACCGCCGTGCACTGTCAATATTGTAAGACGACTTGCACTTTTTTTCACCTATATGCATATGGGTGCAGACTTGCCCCGATGCAACTGTTGAGGTGGAAATGTCAGAAGATATGCAGCTAATGCACTTTGACTTTAACAGGTAATGATTCAGATAAAAAGTTTAAGTTGATCTGCACTAAGAATTTGTAAATTCCCTGGCAATCTAGTTTTCTATGATTATTCTTCAGTATCTGAACATAGATAATGGATGTCCTTTATCTCTGTCTTTTAAAAACTTTTTATATTCGTTTCCTTTTATTTCGTGCACAATCACATATATAGGCTCTTAGACATAATTTCTTGTAATGTGCAGCACACTTTTCAAACTTCACGATGAAAATTTTGTACTGAAGGCTATGAACTTCTGCCAAAGATGCCAAATTGACGCCTCCGATGCAGAAAACAAAAATTTGTATTGAAAGCAGGGGAAGGGTGTGGCATAACCAACGTTTGTCAACCAGCAATACGTCAGCAACCTTGCAGATCTAACACCCCAGGTCAGCACCCAGCCTCGCCTCCTCTTCCGAGAATAATCAAAGCTCGTGGAAAGCATGAACATTAGTGTTGGATCGATTAGAGTTAGCAAAATTGAACAAACTATCAAACGGAAGTTAAGAACTGGTTTCAGTTTGTCTATCAGATAGCAGCGGAAGTTATATATCAGATATGTAATCGACAGGAAAGTAAAACACACAGATGTATAGTGGAAACCCTATCAAAACTATGATAGGGTGAAAACCACTACCTTCTAGATTGGTCTAGAAGGATTTTTGAAATCCGATTACTCTTTATTCCCGATATTCTTGTAGGGTTTACAAATTAGGTCTAACCGACTCTATTTGATGACCTCTACTCAATCCGATGGAATAATCGATTTCAAGTTCCAAACCTTTGTGTGATCGCCTTCAGCTGGTTCGCCTTCAGTCGGTCGTTCTTCCTTCTCGAGATACGCCATTCTGTTCTTTGGAAAACGCGCACAGACACTTGTCAAACCCTAGTAGCTTATATAGTGTTTGCCGTGTCTTGATATCTGGGCCCGATCACCTGGCCCAGCCTAACTTTTCAAACCCTAACGAATTTCAGTCCGAACAAGACAAGACTTCTTCTCGAATCTTCCTTTAAACTGTTTATCCATTAAACAGAACTTGTCACACTGATCCGTGGAATATAACCATCAAATGGAAATTCGATCTCCGATCTATCAGATGGATTTCTGCACACTTAGTCAAAACATTAGCTAAGTGCTTGTGATCATCAAAACCTATGGGTTCCAACAAATTCCCCCTTTTTGATGATGACAAACACTTCTTCAATAAAACAGAAATCCATCACAGGTAATTCAAATCATCATTAATCTATCAGATAGATTTTTTAGTCAGCTTCTGTTAGACAGACACTTCTTCGAACTCACAACAGTTCCCCCTTAAATAGGCATTAGATTTGAATTTCAGTAGTGACTATCCTCCCGTGGGGCACTCATGTTATTTTCCCCATTTTGGCATCATTAAAAAGATCGCAATTTAAGAATACCTAGGTAAGGAAGAAAACTGCATAATTCATAATCCAACAGGCAAAAGTTCTTAAAGGAACACACATAGCAAGTAAACATAAGTAAATACTATCAAGCAAACACCAAGCATGTCATCGAAAGAAAAAAATTCAATAACAGTAGGGCAGATGAGGTGGGGGTTTTTTAAAGGAGGGGGTAACCACGAGACAGATCCTTGGCTATTCTTTCACCAGTATCCTCAATTGGTCAACCAGTTCTGTTCCTACAAACTTTAGCTGTTTGTTTAGTTCCACCAGCTCCTCTCGGATCTGAGTCCCGTGCACCATATTAATCTTTGCCGACTCATCCAACTCCTGCAGCAGGGTTGGTAGCGACTCCAGAACCTCCAACTTGGAGCGCACTTCGCTCACCCAGCCCATTTCAGTCCTTGAGGACTCCTTCTCAATCAAAGATTCAATACTGACCACCCTTGCCGTCAACGCTTCCACCTTGTCAACCAGACTTCTCAACACCTCAATCACTGCTGGTGATCCCTCATCTGGACCCAGCGGACACAGGTCCAGAGGATCCACCTCTTGAGGTGCCTCTTCCATAGCTGGAGCAGGAACATACTGATCATTCTGCCACCCAGTTTCATCCACATACATCCCATTCCAGTTTTCAAGGGTCTGCATCCCTAGATCAGTCGACAGTTGACATTCCACTTCTGGTTTGTAAATTCCAAGCTTAACAAGTATTTTCTTGACTAGTCCTGGGTAGGGCAGTCCATGCGACTTGCTGGTAGCTGCTCCGTCCATGTGCTTCAGGATCTGCATTGGAAGGTTGATTTGAATCTTTCCCATGAATTTGTCCAACAGAAGGAAGTCTTGAAAATTTACTATCTCGTGTTTCTGTGCCCGTGGAGTGATAGAAGTACAGATGAGCTTGTGGATGATTCTGTTGATCAGACTTAGCGTGGTGGCCTTCCCTTGATGGGATACGTTCTTGGGATCCCCTCCTACTCTTTTGATCACATCACCTTTAGCCACTGACTCAGGCCAGATACCCTTAGTGTACTTGTCATACCCTCTGGCTGGAACACCCAGGAGGTCTGCCAATTCTCTGCAGGAGAAGATCTGCTCCTCCCCCTCAATGACGAACGTGGCTAAGGGCATTCCACGCAATTCCTCCAGTTTGAACTTAGAATAAAACTGTCGGACTTTGTCCTCATCCACTACGACCTCCTCACGAAACAGATGGTCCCAACCTTGAGCAATTAGAATGTTACTGACCTCGACCAACTGATGCTTGGCCAGAAATTCTCTGTCGATTGTCATCTCAGGAATTACTGATCTTCCTCTCATTGAATCGTCAACCTTTTCCCCAGAACGGTCTGTTCCTTCTTGACAACTGGAACTTGACCTTTTTGGTTTCGCACGCTCTTCCGGACATTAGCCTGAGAAGGGGCAGGTTTCTTCTGCTGGGTTTTGGAACCTTCAGTGGCGCTAGCCTTCCTCTTCCGCTGAGAGGTCACTTCGTTTGCGACGCCTGGTTCAACTTCGGAAGTCAGGCGAAAAGTATAGGAGGAAGCGGTTGGGGATTTTACCTTCTCCGTCGGAGTTCCTTCGACATTATAGCCTTTCGCTCTCAGCTTGGCAATTAGATCCGCGGTTTCTGTGTCAAAGACTTCTCCGGTTGCAGCCATTCAATTGAACTGAATTAGGGTTTCGGAGGCGGGAGTTTCTTATCCGAGGAAGAGAATGAGTTGATGTAGGGTTTCGTCCTTATGCCTCCTTATTATACTGAAGACATCTTGGAAGATACTTTTCAAATTTTGAAAACCCAATCGCCACATCAATTCTCGAAGATTTAATTTAGATTCACCGAATCGACTTCACGTGACTCCCTTCCGAGAAGCGTAATCATAGCTGCCTCGAAAACCCAATAATTTGTGGATTGCTGCCACATGTCCGGCTGACAGAAAACTTACTTTAACTGCCTTGACTACACGCCTTTTGGGTTGTTCATCTTCTCACTGTTCGTTTTCCCATGCCATGACATCATTTGCAGTAAAAGCCATCATTCAAGTCTGCTTTACAGCCTTTGCTTTTCAACTGTGCAGTCAGATCACCATTAATGCCTTATATAAACTGCCAGACAGCTTTCATCCATTAACTCCTCATCTGGTACTTTCAAAAATCCACTGATTGAACCAATTTGAACCAGCTTGAGATTAACCCCGGTTTTGTCTCATGGTTTTCACAAGGGTTGTGGTGCTTTAGGTTTACCCAAGAGGTACAATAAAAACACCACTCGTTTACGAAGCAAACAATTCACCAAGTCTAATCAAAGCAATATCATGCGGTGTGGAGATACCAAAAAGAAATTATGTGATGTTTCATAATCAAAGAGCTAAACAATCAACAATCAATCTCCACACATTATAGGCTTGGGTTGGTCTTAGAGTACTTCCTTGGCATGTAATGAGGGTTCAAATAGGAAGTCTCTTTTGGGCTACAAAGAATTATGTGCCATGCTTAGGTTCTGCTATCCAGCATGCAAGGTGAACACATAGAGAAACTTTCACACAGTTTTCAATTTCATAAGCAGCAACTCCATACCATGGAAACTTAGCATGCAACCTAGTCTAGCCAATCATTGGAGAAATCTATCATGGAATGCAGACTAGGTAAGGGATGTCATACCTAATTCAAGCCTTAGCTTCTCATAGGGTTCCCTGTGCAGTGCTTTCGTAAAAATGTCTGCGATCTGCTCCTCAGTTCTGCAGTATTCCATGGCGATGGTGCCTTTTTCTACACAGTCACGCATAAAGTGATATCTGATTTCTATGTGTTTAGTACGTGAAAATTGCACTGGATTTTTAGAGATGTTTATGGCACTGGTGTTATCACATAGAATAGAAATGCATTCAATATGAACACCATAGTCACTTAGCTGTTGCTTTATCCATAACAATTGTGCACAGCAGGCAGCAGCTGCGATGTACTCAGCCTCGGCGGTGGATAAGGCAATGGAAGATTGCTTCTTGGATCCCCATGAAATCAGGCATGGTCCAAGAAACTGTGCCATCCCTGACGTGGATTTTTTGTCTGTTTTGCAGCCAGCATAGTCAGCATCTGTGTAGGCCATTAGACGTAGGTCACCTCCCTTCGGATAGAATAAACACAGATCGTCCGTCCCCTTCAGGTATCTCAAGATCCTTTTCACAGCTTTGACATGTGTCTCTCTGGGATCTGTTTGAAATCTGGCACATAGACAGACACTAAACAGAATGTCAGGTCTACTGGCTGTTAGATAGAGAAGCGAACCTATCATTCCACGGTATAGGGTTGGATCCACTTGCAGGGAGGACTCATCTTTTCCCAAGGAGTCATTCGCTGACATCGGCGTTGCACATGTTTTTGCAGACTCCATCCCAAATTTCTTCAAGATTTCTCTCACGTATTTCTGTTGATGAACCCGAGTTCCATCTCCATCTTGTGCCACTTGAAAGCCTAGAAAGTACTTCAACTCTCCGACCATACTCATCTCGAATTCACTTGACATCAGATCTGTGAACTTTTTAACAAGTATGGGGTTAGTTGAACCAAATATAATATTATCCACATATACCTGAACCACTAGAGTGTCTGATCCTTCCTTCAGAAGGAATAGGGTTTTGTCCACCTCTCCTCTGTTGTATCCATGTGATAGAAGGAACAGGGACAGCCTCTCGTACCAGGCGCGGGGAGCTTGCTTTAGCCCATACAAAGCCTTATCCAGGACATAGACATGGTTGGGATGATCTTTATCCTCGAATCCTGGAGTTTGGCTTACATATACTTCTTCCTTTAGGACGCCATTAAGAAATGCTGTCTTTACATCCATCTGTTGCAGGGTGAAGCCGTGATATGTTGAGTAAGCTATAAGTAGTCTGATTGCTTCAAGTCTAGCAACTGGAGCGAAGGTCTCGTCGTAGTCTATTCCTTCCTGCTGATTGTATCCTTCGACTACCAGACGGGCCTTGTTCCTTACGACGACTCCCTTATCATCCATCTTGTTCCTAAAGACCCATTTTGTTCCAATCACGTTCTTATCCTTGGGTCTAGGAACCAGACGCCATACTTCGTTCCTCTCGAACTGGTGGAGCTCTTCTTGCATGGCATTGACCCATTCTGGGTCCTTAAGCGATTCCACTACTATTTTCGGTTCTGCGATAGAGACAAGCGATGCAAATCCACAGAATAGATGTAAACTGTTAAGATCTACCTGTTCCTGAGATATGTAGCAATGGTAATTTTCCAGTCTAGATGGTCGATGAATCGCTCATCCATATCGTGTGGTTTTGAGTTCCCCCTCAGGGTTAGCAGGGGTAGGTTCAACGACCACTTCATCCTCTCCAAGAGGCCCTTTGTTAGCTTCCACCACTGGGTTATCGTTGATAATTCCACCTGGTGGATCAGCTGTTTCCTCATGATCTGCCTGATGGGCTGGTAGATCATCATCTACCTGGTGGATATCCATGTGAGGAATTTCTGCCGTGGGTGCTGGAGGAGGTTCCCAGTCAGGATCTAACTCATCGGTAAACTGGAGCTCCCCAGCATCAAGCATAGCCGTAGAAGAGGAATCTTGTATTAGGTGACCAGCCATCACCGTCTCGTCGAATCTTACATGCACACTTTCCTCAACTTGCTCTAGCCTTAGATTGAAAATTTTGTAGGCTTTGCTATGACTGGAGTAGCCAACGAATACCTCTTCATCACTCCGAGCATCGAACTTTCCCAAACTTTCTTTGCCATTATTGTGGACATAGCACTTGCACCCAAATACCTTTAGATGAGAGATATTTGGCTTTTGTCCACGTAGCAGTTCATAAGGGGTTTCCCCTATCATGGCTCGAAGCGAGGCTCTGTTTAGAATATGGCATGCAGCGTGCACTGCTTCTGCCCAGAATCCCCTTGGAACTCAGCTAGCAATTAGCATCGTCCGAGACATATCCTCCAATGTTCTGTTCTTTCATTCCACTACACCGTTTTGCTGTGGTGTCCGTGGGGCAAGAAAATTATGATCAATACCCTTGTCCCTACACAACAAAAGAAACTGCACATTCCGGAACTCAGTTCCGTTATCAGTTCGAATAGAGGTCAATTTACGATCTAGCTTATTTTCCATCAATTTCAACCATGCTTCAAATTCACAGTATGTTTGAGCTTTAGAAAATAGGAAAATTGTCCATGTATACCTGGAGTAGTCATCGACTATGACCAGAATATACCTGTTTCCACCACGGCTAACCATGCTGACGGGGCCGCACAGATCCATGTGGATCATGTCCAGAGGTGCAGAAGTGCTTATGGTCTGTTTCGATGGAAATGAAGCCCGTGCTTGCTTTCCCGTGGCACAGGCACTGCATACCTGTTCAAAGGCACTCTCCACCTTGGGTAAGCCGACCACCAGTTCTTACTGATGAAGCTTGTGCAGTAGCCTCATGCTTGCGTGCCCGAATCTTTTATGCCATAAGATGGAATCTTCAGTGATGCTAGCAAGGCACAGTTCTTCTTCATGAGTGAAATCTGGATCGACAGTGTAGATTTCACCCATACGAATTCCTCTTAGAACCGTCTTACCTGTCTCGTTGCACTTTACTAGACAATCATCAGAATTGAATACAACATGATTTTTACCGTTTTGACAAAGTTGAGACACGCTTAGCAGATTGTATCTTAGCCCTTCAACTAGGCTTACCTCTTTGATTCGGATAGAATCTGAAAATCTTACCTCTCCTATTGCTATCACCGATCCTTTGCTTTTATTTCCGAAGATTATGCTTTCTCCGGAGTGTTTTTGGAGTGAGTCGAACCATGCTGGATTCTCGGTCATGTGTCTTGAGCAGCCACTGTCCAGGTACCAGGGACGGGACCTCACTCCTTCCTGCAAGAAAAGGATCAGTTTTTGCGGACCCAGACAAACTTGGGCTTGCTGGGTTTAGGAACGAATCTAGCAGCTGGAACATAATAAGATTGATAATATGCATAATGGTTAGTTGTATCAATCTTTCTCCTGGGTGTGCTTCTTGGTCTGCCACGAATTTCTGGGTCATAGTGGCGGCGAGGATAATCGACTCTGCCTCTTCTTCTGTATGGATTGACTTTCTTCTGATAACGTGGTCCTGGGCAGCGATCCTGAGCTTCCACCCATTTGCGATTCCTTTCATCAATCTCCCTAGTTCTTGGGCAGTCTGCTCTCAAATGTCCAGATTTTCCACATGTCCATCACATTCTATGGCATGGAAGATTGACATACTTGCTTCTTCCAGGTGGTGTAGACGTCCTCATCTTCCTAGCGTGGAAGGCTATCCTTGAAGGCTTACGATTCTGGCTCATCCTTGACCATATTTCATAGGCTTTTCTGGCCTTGTAGGGAACAGAGTCAGTATCATGGATATTAAATCCTTTTTGTGGACTTTCTTCCATCTCCGTCTGTCTGATGGTCTGAGGCCTTCTTCCTTGGAGAGAACATTCTCCTATTTCTGTCATCTTATCCTTTCCTTTTCCAGCTTTTTCTTTTTCTGCCTTTTCTTCATAACCGAGCCCTGGTCTAATGAGCATTTTCTTGTAGACTGTCCTTTCTTCCTCAACCTTCTTTGCTTCCAGTTCACGGATCCATTCTTCTTTTCGTGCAGCGTCCTCGAGTCTTAGGTTTTCTACTATCTGGAGGAGTTCTTCATTCTTTTGTCTAAGGTTGTTCAACTCATCATTGAGCTCTTCAGCCTTTTCCTGGAAATCAGTTAGTTCAGTGTTTCCGATGGTCATGCGTTTCAGCTCCTCACTTAGCTTACAGATCTGTCTTTCTCTTCTTGCACATGTAAGACATTTGCACACATGTTCTGCCATTTCTTTCTCAAGGCGCATGGCTTTGGTTGACCATAGATGATTTTCTTCCAGGTCGTCCTGATGCTCCTGTTGCATACTAGACACTCTGTTCTCCAGATTTCGAATTTTCTCAAGGAGCTTGGTGATTGTTTCTGCAAAGTCAGATTCAGTAAACATTTCATCAATCAAGGAGTCAGTATCTGTTACCTCTTTTGACGTGGAATGAGCCATCAGGCAGGGCTCTTTGGAACAATTTCCATCATCGCTGTCTTCATCGGAATCTCCCCAAGCTGCAACCATAGCACGAGCTGGCTTTGGGGTGGGTTCTTCTCCTTTCTTTCTGCTGTAGCAGTCCTTGGATAGGTGCCCCTTCTTTTTGCAGTGATAGCATATTCTATCTTCCCTTTCCTTTGACTTCTCTTTGTCTTCACTTGAAGTAGCACCTTTGTTTCCTTTGAAGAAGTTTCCGCGATTTCCTCCAGTTCTAAAGTCTCTCTTGCCTTTGCCAAAGTTGGCCATTTTCAGGGCTTTTGTGAGTAGAGCTATATCCTCATCCTCCTTTGATGACTCATTTCCATGTGCTAGATCAAGGGCCTTTTCTACCTTCAAGGCTATAGCATGGGATTTGTCCGACTGTCTCCTAGCCATCTTTCTTTCCGTGATTCCGGCTTGGCTCTGAAGGTTGGCCACTAGTTCCTCTAGTGTAATGTCCTTGATCCCCTTTTGAGCCTGCAGCGCTAAGGTCACGTGGTCCCACTTTGAGTTCAAAGCTTGCATGAATTGGTGAGTGATTTTCCATTCCGGGAGCTTCTCATTCAGGTAGTCTAGCTGTCCAATAATGACTTGGAATCTAGTGAAGAAATCCTCTAGGGATTCATCCTTTTTCTGCATAACAGTCTCATAGTCCTTAGTGGCGGCTAGTATCATGTTTCTCTTGATATCTTCATTTCCACCATATAGTCTGACCAATCCATCATACATATCCTTCGCGGTCTTAGCATTGCCACTTTAATCTGATCTCCGGGAGAAAGGGCCATATACAGGACTTTCTTTGCTCTAGCATTCTTTTCAAGCTTCTTGTAGTCCTCGTCCGTATATTTGTCCTTAGTTTTCTCCACTGGTTTTTCCGGATCTGTTGTGTCAAGTGGAATAGTGAGCGGACCCGTTTCGAATATGCTCCAGAGCTGTCCATCCAGCGAGCAGACGTGAGCCTCAAACTGGTCTTGCCACCAGTCGAACTGTCCAGGCTTCAGCAGCGGCGGTTTCCAAAATGAATCGCTGATAGACGACATACTTTTCCTGTAATGCTAACACACAAATCTAGAACGCTCAGCTCTGATACCACGTGTTGGATCGATTAGAGTTAGCAAAATAGAACAAACTATCAAACGGAAGTTAAGAACTGGTTTCAGTTTGTCTATCAGATAGCAGCGGAAGTTATATATCAGATATGTAATCGATAGGAAAGTAAAACACACAGATGTATAGTGGAAATCCTATCAAAACTATGATAGGGTGAAAACCACTACCTTCTAGATTGGTCTAGAAGGATTTTTGAAATCCGATTACTCTTTATTCCCGATATTCTTGTAGGGTTTACAAACTAGGTCTAACCGACTCTATTTGATGACCTCTACTCAATCCGATGGAATAATCGATTTCAAGTTCCAAACCTTTGTGTGATCGCCTTCAGCTGGTTCGCCTTCAGTCGGTCGTTCTTCCTTCTCGAGATACGCCGTTCTGTTCTCTGGAAAACGCGCACAGACACTTGTCAAACCCTAGTAGTTCATATAGTGTTTGCCGTGTCTTGATATCTGGGCCCGATCACCTGGCCCAGCCCATCTTTTCAAACCCTAACGAATTTCAGTCCGAACAAGACAAGACTTCTTCTCGAATCTTTCTTTAAACTGTTTATCCATTAAACAGAACTTGTCACACTGATCCGTGGAATATAACCATCAAATGGAAATTCGATCTCCGATCTATCAGATGGATTTCTGCACACTTAGTCAAAACATTAGCTAAGTACTTGTGATCATCAAAACCTATGGGTTCCAACAATTAGCGCTTGCTCGTAGTCGAACTGATGGATACTCGTGGCTGATGACATCCCGAGTGTCTCTCTGTTTTGTAAAAATATCATTTGCTGACATCAGCGACACATCTTCCTTCCATGAGCTGTAGAATATTGTGAAAGAAGACAGCAACAGGCACCGACCGCTGTGTTCCATCATCCTGTCGGAGTTACTAAAATTTCTTGAGTTCTACTTTCTTTCGCGATAGACAGTTAATTGCTTGCTACTGGATGAATATGTGTTCACCGCCAAAACAAAAACAAAAAAATATCTTCACATTAAATTAAATGTCGGCTGAACATGGTAAACTTTCAAATGAGCCCAAATGTACATGACGGGCTTTTCGGCCCAAATCGCATTACGATGCTATGACCGCGACCGCGACTCTATCATCCCAGTTCGTTACCATCCACAGCCACAGCAGCTCAACTCAGAAACTAGGGTTTCAGAAATTGTAACGACGGTGGAATTTAGGGTTTATCGAAGATGGGAGGAAAGTGTCCGCACAGGAAGGTTAAGACGAGAAGATACTCACACAAGCAGTTTCGCCGCATGAAATTTGAGGCCAAAGGCGACGATGCTGTTTACGATCAACTCCAGAAGCCCGCCGAAGAACTCAAGCCGTTGCCTCTGGATGACGACCTTCCTGGAATGGGCCAGTATTATTGCCTACACTGCGAGTATGTATCTTTCAACTGCTGTTAATGTATGGATTTATTTGCTTAGTTATACTGATTTTATTTATCTGCAGCCGATATTTTCAAAATGTGGTCGTCAGGGATGAGCATTTCAAAACTAAGAGGCACAGGAAAAGGTATGTTTGCTTGTTGTTTGTGATTGCATGTTTCTATTTAGGTTGAAGATTCTGACATCAGGTAATGGATGTCACTGTTCTGGAGAGAGCTTGTTGGTTTTGTTTTTGAATATGAATTTGTTTGATTTATCAAAGCCATCTGTACAAAAGGGTGTATTGGAGCTATTTTGTTGTCAATACAAGGGAAATACTTGGTATTTCATTCGATAAAACCTAAACTTATACCTGAAAATATTGCAAGAAGTTCCTTTGCCACATCCTGGCAACTTTTGCATACCATGACTTATGGAATAGAACTATAATATTCTAGGGATTTTGTTTTTGTCAGTGATGTCTTTTGTAAGTTAGCAAGTTTGCACGATGAAAGTCAATTACATTTAAAAATTAGGGTTAAAGAAAAATAGAGCGCAGCAGCGAATGAATATAGATTTTCCTCGAATTTGAATATGCCTATGTTAAGGACATGTATCGCCTACTCTTTCTTGATAGTATTCAAAATTGTGAAGTATAAGAGCGCCACTATTGCGAATGTTCCTTAATGATGCTTTTGTTATAGATTGCACCTGTGATATCAGGCATACATACCTAATGTTTTTGAGTTGTTTATATACCTTTGGCATCAATACTCTATGACTGGCTGATCGGTTCCTTAAGTAAGATAACACTGACCTTTTTTCGACTAGAAGTGTTTCTTCAGGTTTGAGCTGACGACTAATCTTATTTTCCTGCAGATTGAAGCAACTGACAGTCGCTCCACATACTCAACTGGATGCGGATTTAGCTGCTGGGATGGGCATGCCAGATAATGGTCCTAAGCTCATGTCTATATGAAACACTTTACTATCAGCAAGTCTAACACAAAGTCTGCTGTTGCTTTGATCTCCAACCCTCATTGTTACCATATTGCTCTTTGTACAAGGAAACAGATTCCGTGAATTGGTCTTTTAGTGTAGTTATACCTGTTGCAACAATTGAGACTAAATCTGATTTCGGGAATTTATTCTAAATATAGTAGAAGAATCTCATTTCGGATTAAGGTACATTTAAGACTTGCCAAATCTAAGAGGAGAGGGGTGCAGGAACTAAAGAAGGAAGATCCAAAATATGGCTAGTGAGAAAAAAATAGAATGTTATTTTTTTGAAAACGAAAGCTTGGCAAAATGTGAGGAAACAACACAAAGCAGCCAAACAAAAATGAATGGGTTGGAGACGATTTCCCTCCCTCTTTATACTCCTTCCTGCATCATTCTTCTCTGGCCATCTTTATCAATGATCTTTAAAAAAAAAAGATCATCATGCACACTTTTCTTTCAATTTTCATCCTACAATCTTTTTCAAAACAACTCTCTTAACAACGAACACAAAAAAAGATCATGACATTCTTTTTCTTAATTTATAGAGAATATTAATAAAAGTTTTATGTCCAACATATAGTAAAATGGGTATCTATTTATAGAGCTTTTCAAAACAAATTTATTGATATAGTTTATAATTTTTTTCATTTTAAATTTTTTCATTTATTAGAATTTTAGTACTTAACAAAACATATCATTTTCTTTGATTTATCTCAAGCCAATCAAAAATCAGCACATGTCCACAAATATTCCATGATCAATCGTCATTCTAGTCGTGGCATACAAAATTTGTATGAACAATTATGGGACAATCTTTATTTTTTTAAGCTATTAAGAAGGAAAGTAAAAAGATTGTATCTACAATCTTTAAAACAACTGTCTATTAAGGATGCCCTTACATTTTTCCTATTTCCCTACTCAGCTGTTCCTTCTTCAACATTCCTTTCCACAGGTATGTCTGATAGGCTTGCAGTCTGTCTTTTTCTGTGATTTGCATCTTGGAGTACTCGCGAAGTATTGTAGCATCATTTTATTAGAATAGTGGGGTCGTAATTTTGTGTTTCTAATTTTGGTTCCATTTGCAGATGGATACTTTTCTATTCACTTCGGAATCTGTCAATGAGGGACATCCAGATAAGCTCTGTGATCAGGTATCAGATGCTATCCTAGACGCTTGCCTAGAGCAAGATCCTGAGAGCAAGGTTGCCTGTGAGACATGTACCAAAACTAACATGGTGATGGTCTTTGGAGATGTAGAGATTCTACGCAGTTGATCTAGTACAGAATGGATGAAAACAAATGCGGAAAAGAACACAAAGATATATAGTGGTTCGGATCCGGATGATCCTACTCCACTCGAGAAGAGGCACGACTTTATTAATCGAATTGGTAACAGTACAACACTCGCAACACTCAATCGAAACTATACACTTGAAATCAGAACTCAATTCTCACGCAATCGGACGAATTTCTCTCTGAAGCTCAAGAACCCTAGTTTTTGATTTCTGGAAAACGAAGAAGATGTTTCTTTGACTCGGTGAGTCGTCTCGCTTATATAGCCGTTGCCTTGAGTCGAACTCGATCGCTCGCCAAAACACTGCTCTCCAATTGTCTGCTTTCCTTAAACGGTGACGTTCCAATAATAAGGCGTGCACTCCTTATTAGCCAAAACGACGCCGCTCGAAAACCAACTGTCATAACAAACTTTCCCGCTGAGCTGGAACGATGCCGTTCCATTAAACCGAAACCGTTGGGAAGTTTGTTATTCGCAAAACGACGACGCAACACACCAGCCAAAACACCCGATCGGCTACACGGTCGGTCTCAACCTTCATCCGGTCGGCCACCCGATCGGTCATCTGCCTTCCCCCGGTCGGCTACTCGATCGGTCACTTCACCAAGCAGTCGGCTACCCGATCGGCCTCTTCATCAAGTTGCAATTAAAAGCTGTCAAGTACTATTACCAATATCCTTATGTGATTGAAGAACCAAAATCCACAATTCTCCACCTTGATTCTTAATCATTCAAAGCCACTGATTGTACCTCTCCTCTCATCCTGCTCTAGGGTTCATCCTTCAACCCAATCAGCTCCAAGCAATACTCAAACTTATCACTTGGAACTGATTTTGTCAACATATCAGCAGGGTTGTCCTTTGTACCTATCTTCACCACTTGAACTTCTCCAGTGTCAGCCACATCCCTCACAAAATGCATCCTCACATCAATGTGCTTGGACCTTTCATGAAACACTTGATGTTTTGACAGATGAATGGCACCCTGACTATCACTATGCACCTTCACACAACTCTGGCCATGACCCAACTCTGTTAGCAGTCCCTTCATCCACAAAGCTTCCTTGACAGCTTCAGTTATTGCCATAAACACTGCCTCAGTTGTAGATAAAGCCACCACCTTTTGAAGATTGGCCTTCCATGACACTGCAGTCCCAAACACTGTAAATACCAGTCCTGTTTGTGACTTTCTTGTGTCCACATTCCCTACATAGTCTGAGTCCACAAAACCTTGTATAATCTCAGAACTGACTTGCTCCTTTCCAAACAACAGTCCTTTTCCCAAAGTCCCTTTGATATACCTCAATAGCCACTTGACTGCTTGCCAATGATATTTCCCTGGATTAGCCATATGCCTGCTAACAATACTCACTCCATGGGCTATATCTGGTCTTGTGCAGACCATAGCATACATCAAGCATCCTACTGCATTTGAATAAGGCACCTTGTCCATATAGGCTTGTTCTTCTTTGGTCTGAGGTTCCTGATCCTTGCTTAGCTTAAAATGCCCAGGAACTGGTGTAAGCACTGGCTTAGCATTACTCATTTCAAACTTCTGTATCACCTTAGTCAGGTAGTCAGTTTGACAAAGAAACAGTTTCTTCTCCTTTCTGTTCCTTTTAATCTGCATGCCCAGAATTTTCTTTTCTCCACCAAAGTCCTTCATCTCAAAATTAACACTTAACTGCACTTTTAACTTGTTAATAGCAGTAATATCATGACTAGCAATTAGCATATCATCCACATACAACAGTAAATAAATCTCAGATTCACCTTGTACATGTTTACTATAAATACACCAATCAAAGTCAGATCTTTTAAAGCCACAGTTAATCATGAACTCATCAAATCTCCTATACCATAATCTAGGTGATTGTTTAAGTCCATATAATGATCTTTTTAACAAGCAAACTTTATTTTCAGGATCACCAACAACAAATCCCTCAGGTTGTCTCATATATATAGTCTCATCAAGGTTACCATGCAAGAATGCTGTTTTAACATCAAGTTGCTCTAGTTCATAATCAAAATATGCAACCAAAGCTAACATGATCCTAATTGATCTATGTTTTACCACTGGGGAAAATATTTCATTAAAATCAATACCTTCCTTTTGGGTAAATCCTCTTGCAACCAACCTTGCTTTTAGCCTTGGCATTTCCACTCCAGGAATTCCTTCCTTCCTAGTGAAAATCCATTTGCTGCCAACCAATCTTGCCTTGTGAGGTCTGTCTATGATTTCCCAAGTCTTGTTCTTCCACAAAGAATCCATCTCATCCTTCATAGCTTTTAACCACTGTTTTCCTTCACTACTATCAACTGCATCTTTATAATTCTCAGGTTCTGGGTTAGATAAATTCTCAACCACATTACAAGCATAATTTACAAGATCCTCAAAACCATATCTAACTGGTGCTCTTCTATTTCTAGCAGGCCTATCTCTAGTCAGCCATAAATCACCTTCCTCACCAATGATTTGATCATTTTCATTTGGATCCTCTAAATTACCTTCATCCTGATTTTCAATTTCAGCAGTTGTAGTAACATGTTGTTCAAGCTCCACCTCAAGATTAATACCATCAGTTCTAGGCACAACATCAGCAACTTCATTTTCAACATTTTCAGTATGAACCTCATTTTCAGTATTAACAGTAATTTCAGCATGTTCAACATTTTCCAAGTTTGGTTCCAACTGTTTAGCATTTTTATTATTAGGAAAGGTGGATTCATCAAATCTAACATCTTTACTGATAATAACCCTTTTATGCCCATCTTCTAAACACCACAGCTTATATGCTTTCACCCCATCAGGATAACCCAAAAATAAACATTTTAATGCTCTAGGTTCTAGTTTCCCCTGCTTCACTGTTGCATAAGCAGCACAACCAAATATCCTAAGCCTATCATAATCATCTAAACAACCAGTCCACACTTGCATAGGAGTTTTAAAGTTCAAAGCAGAAGATGGACTTCTATTTATCAGATAACAGGCAGTATGAGCAGCTTCTGTCCAAAATACTTTAAGCAAACCAGATTGTAATAGCTTGCATCTTACTCTTTCTAAGATAGTCCTATTAAACCTTTCAGCCAAACCATTTTGTTGAGGATTACCTGGGGCAGTATGGTGTTTAACAATGCCACATTCTTTACAGAAATTAAGAAAGGCACCATCTAAGTATTCTAGTCCATTATCAGTCCTAAGATACTTTACCTTCCTGCCAGATTGATTTTCCACCATCATTTTCCAGTCCTTGAAAGTTTCAAAAGCCTCTGATTTCTGTGCTAAGAAAAATACCCAAGATCTTCTGGTAAAATCATCAATGAGAGACATAAAATATCTTTTACCACTATGGGATTGAACCCTTGTTGGTCCCCAAAGATCAGAATGTATATAATCAAGTTTTTCTTTGGTAACATGTTTACCTTTACCAAAACTCAATTTAGTCGATTTACCTAGAACACAGTTTTCACAAAACTTAAGTTTGTCTATATGATCATTGCCAAAACAGCCTTGATCATGTAACTTATTTAAACCAATTTGGCCTAAGTGTCCTAGTCTTAAATGCCATAATACAGTTCTATCTTTATCAGATTCAGTGTAATCCACACTATTGATCACATCAGGATATCCTTCTAACACATATATGCCATTCTGCCTTTTTCCTTTCAATTTCAGCACATCATCCTTATATACTTTTATTTCACCATTTTCAGCTTTAAAGATGCAACCATGTGCTTCTAACATGCCTAAAGAAATTAAATTTCTTTTCAGTTCAGGAACATACCTTACTCCTGAAATTTTTACCTTAGGTCCATCTTCCAATTTCATCCAGATGATTCATATTCCCATCATCTTGCAAGCTTTATCATTTCCCAAATGCACTGTTCCTTTGTCTTGAGCTTGAAACTCCATCAGCCATTCCTTGTGAGGTGTCATATGATATGAACACCCACTGTCTAATATCCATCTACTAGATGAAGAAGTCTGAGTCACTGTTAGGGCCTCAGCAGTCTCATAAGAGTCTTCAGCCAAAGCAGCATCACCCTTGGGAGTTTCCTTCTTTTTCCTCTCAGGGCAATCCTTCCTCCAATGACCAGGCTTGTGACAGAAGAAACAGGTATGCTTCTTCTGTTCTTGAGTAGAACTGGAACTAGTACTGGCCTTGTCCTTATCATTGAACTTCTGGAACTTATGCTTCTTCTGAAAACCTTTCTTGTGAAAGCCTCCATAAGCCACCAGACCATCAGCAAAATCCTTCTTGGGTTTCAACTCCAATTGCTTCTGTTTCAGGGCTGCCAGAACTTCCTCCATAGATAGAGTTTCCCTTGAATACTTCATTGTATCCACTAGAGTAGAATATGAGGGAGGCAAAGCATTCAGCACCATAATGGCCTGATCCTCATCCTCAATCTTCTCCTTAATGTTCTCAAGATCAATAACAATTTTAGCAAAATCATCAAGATGTTCATCAATGGACTTACTTCCATCCATCTTGAATCCAAACAGCTTGCCCTTCAAGTAGATCCGATTTGTCAGAGTGTTGGTCATATACAAGGACTCCAACTTCAACCACACAGCAGCGGCAGTCTTCTCCTTGGATACTTCCCTTAGGACCTTGTCACCGAGATGAAGGATCAATGTGCTGTAAGCCATTTCCTGCATCTCTTCCCTCTCAGCCTCAGGCACAGTTGCTGGGATACCATCGGTGACCAAAGCCTTCGCCACTTTCATCTGAACCAGAATAGCCTTCATTCTTTGTTTCCAAAGCGCAAAGTCACCTTTGCCATCAAATCTTTCGAGCTCTACTTTCGTTGACACCATCTCTGCACCCTCTCGGCTCTGATACCAGTTTGTAGAGATTCTACGCAGTTGATCTAGTACAGAATGGATGAAAACAAATGCGGAAAAGAACACAAAGATATATAGTGGTTCGGATCCGGATGATCCTACTCCACTCGAAAAGAGGCACGGCTTTATTAATCGAATTGGTAACAGTACAACACTCGCAACACTCAATCGAAACTATACACTTGAAATCAGAACTCAATTCTCACGCAATCGAACGAATTTCTCTCTGAAGCTCAAGAACCCTAGTTTTTGATTTCTGGAAAACGAAGAAGATGATTCTTTGACTCGGCGAGTCGTCTCGCTTATATAGCCGTTGCATTGAGTCGAACTCGATCGCTCGCCAAAACGCTGCTCTCCAATTGTCTGCTTTCCTTAAACGGTGACGTTCCAATAATAAGGCGTGCACTCCTTATTAGCCTAAACGACGCCGCTCGAAAACCAACTGTCATAACAAACTTTCCCGCTGAGCTGGAACGATGCCGTTCCATTAAACCGAAACCGTTGGGAAGTTTGTTATTCGCAAAACGACGACGCAACACACCAGCCAAAACACCCGATCGGCTACACGGTCGGTCTCAACCTTCATCCGGTCGGCCACCCGATCGGTCATCTGCCTTCCCCCGGTCGGCTACCCGATCGGTCACTTCACCAAGCAGTCGGCTACCCGATCGGCCTCTTCACCAAGTTGCAATTAAAAGCTGTCAAGTACTATTACCAATATCCTTATGTGATTGAAGAACCAAAATCCACAGGAGAAATCACAACCAAGGCGAATGTAGACTATGAGAAGATTGTGAGGCACACTTGCAGGGGTATTGGGTTTACCTCGGCCGATGTAGGACTTGATGCTGACAACTGTAAGGTTCTGGTTAACATTGAGCAGCAGAGCCCTGACATTGCTCAGGGAGTTCATGGTCATCTGAGTAAGAAGCCTGAGGAAATTGGAGCTGGTGATCAAGGTCATATGTTCCGGTATGCATCTGATGAGACACCAGAGTTAATGCCGCTGACTCATGTCTTAGCGACCAAGCTTGGTGCTAAGTTAACTGAGGTGAGAAAGAACAAGACTTGTGCATGGTTGATGCCTGATGGGAAGACCCAAGTAACTGTGGAGTACAAGAATGAAAATGGAGCCATGGTCCCCTTCAGAGTCCACACTGTATTAATCTCCACTCAGCGTGATGAGGGTGTCACCAATGAACAAATTTCTGCAGACCTGAAAGAGCATGTGATCAAACCTGTTATCCCAGCGACCAGCCAAGTACCTTGATGAGAACACCATCTTCCACCTCAACCCATCTGGCCGTTTTGTCATTGGCGGACCTCATGGGGATGCGTGTCTCACTGGCCGCATGATTATCATTGATACCTATGGTGGATGGGGTGCTGTGCTGACGGTGGAGGAGCCTTTTCAGGGAAGGATCCCACCAAGGTGGACAGGAGTGGTGCATATATCGTCAGACAGGCAGCAAAGAGTGTAGTGGCCTCAGGACTTGCCCGCCGCTGCCTTGTCCAGGTTTCTTACGCAATTGGTGTCCCAGAACCATTGTCTGTGTTTGTGGATACTTATAAGACAGGCAAGATTTCTGACAAGGATATCCTTGAACTGATCAATGAGAAGCTTGACTTCAGGCCAGGGATGATCTCAATAAACCTTGATCTCAGAGAGGAGGAAACTTGAGGTACCACACTACAAATTTTTGCACAACTGTACGATGCATTATGTACGATGTTAGAAACTGTCGCAAGACATGTGCGACGCATTGCAGACGATCTTACGACGATATTTAGTTTTTGTATTCGCATGTACGACGCATGTACGACATACTTACGTCGCACTATACATTGTGTCGTATAGCCGTCGTATGCCATTAAATAGGTTACGACGCATGTACGATGCATTTACGTCGCACCCCACCAATAATTAATGCCGACACTCCTCCGATATTTATTTGGGTTGGTCAAAACACATCGTTTTGACTAAAGTGCTGCGTTTTTTTGATAGAAAGTGGAGATGCGTTTTGATTGGAATGAGATTAAATTTTTTTTCCCGATTAAACGCCATCAATCCTTCCTTCTTCGTTCCAACTCTTCTCTTCCTTCACAGCCCGCAGCCGCGTCACTCATCTGCCCACGCTCAGCCGCCACCAATAATCCCAAGCATCGTCACTCAGCCAGGCAACGAAGGACTCCGACACCCCACTCGAACCGCCTGTGCGCCAATGAAAGGTAATGTTTTTAATTTTTAGGGTTTGTTCTTGTTTGAAACTCAAATTTACAATGAATTGCATGGATTGAGTGGTGTACGTTTCTGGAATGAATTTGTTTGAAATCCATTGAAATCGCGTGCGGTAGTGAGGGCCGAGTGTGAAGCTGGTTTATTGGGGGTGGGGTTGTCGGGGTGGGGGTTGAAATTGAAATTGAATTTGGGGAGTGATGGTGATATGTTGAAGACACCACCTAACCCTCAGGTTGCCCTATTTCTTGTCCCCATTTTTTTTATAATTTTCTTTTACGTTTCTGACCGGGTGGGGTTAAATAATGATTTGGGGTTGTTTTGTTGTTTTTTAAGATTGATGATCCCTCTGGAGACCGTGGGCAACAGCGTGATTGATACTCAGGAGAAGAAGCAGGAGATTATCTAGTTCATGCTCGTGTAATATCTCCTAGTTCTTTCAATGTGTGAGATTCCACCTATTGGTTTATACTCAACAAGCAACAGTTAGAAATGACATTTTTTTGCTTTTCAAGTAGTAAGCTTTTAACATTGAGAATGTTGCTCGAAGGTCTTAGTATTAGAGGGAGAAATTGTCTTCTCTATAGTCAACGAGATATGGAGTATGAAACTCAATTGGGGTTCTTTGAGATTGCCTTGCGTAGTTAATTATGGCCTATATACCTTTATTGTTAATGTCGAGCTTCCATGTTTGAGAAAAGAATTCCTTTTCATATACTATGGTTTTTAGAGTAACAAAAAATCTTAAGGCTCAAGCTTATTGAGTTTCAGTATCCAATATTCACATCTCATATGTATTATCTTGTAGTTTAATTGGTTGATTTTTAGGTTGCTTAGGATTGTTGGAATTTGTAGATTTACTAAAGCAAATTAAATATATGTACACTTAACTTTATTCTAATCACTCTTGGTCCTGTGTGTTTGATGAGAAGATTTTTGTCTTGTTTCAGGTATTGAATCAGTGTATCAATGGAAATGTGAGAGGTAAGCAAGGAATCTTCTCTAGTGAAAACACTTGCAAACTTTAATATTCACCTAGGTGACTCTTAGTTCTGGTGTCATACTTTCTGCAGATTGAAACTGATTTCGAGGAGTTGCTTATAATAAAAACTAGGGAGTATACCTTGGAAGCACTCGCAGAACATGTCAAGGCTAACATACGAGTAAGCTGTTTTTGGTATTTCACGCTCACTTTTTATTCCAAGTTTTAAACTTGATAGGTGAAGTCTCCAAAATTATTATTGATTTTGTTCATTCACTAAGTTTTCCAGAAATTGGGTATTAAACAATTTTTTTTAGTATTGAATTGCTATGTGAGCATGTTTTGAGTTGTTAACCGATAGTTGTATGACTTATGTTTTTAGGTTTATTCTGGAATGTTACTGCTGGTCTCTTGGTATTTATTCAAGTTGATGACTATATGCTATTGTATGCTATCATATTTGGAAATGGCATAGACTTCATGATTTTCTTATTAGAATCCAGTTCCATTAGACATTTGGTTTCAAGGAGTATGTTTGATTTCAAATTGGTTTTTTTATGTTAGTTTCAGTTTTAGTGTGAATTAACACATTTGTTGTTAGCTCAATTTGCTTTGTGTATTTTGTTTGCTTTTTTAGTTGGGATTGTGTTGATCCGAATTTATAATATTGTGATGTTTGGGAATGAACATATTTTTTTTGTATCTCGATGCTTTAGATCTGTACAAGGACTAGGCGGAGGTGATCACGAGACAGAACCCACAACAGGTGCATCAGATGCTACAACTGTTGACTCAGCGCCGACGCACCTTGCAGAGATTGGTGTAGATGGGCATGCAGGGGCTCAAGCGCAGCAGCTCCATCACTTGATGATGACGAGGTGAGCTCGGATGAAGATTCTGATTAGATTTCCTATGATGTTCAGTTCGTGTAAATTATATCAAGAACAGGTTGTAAACTGTTTCTAATCAATAGTATCTAATGTGTAATTTTTTTATATTCTGTGAATTTATTTTAAATTAATATTATTTCCTGAATTTATTCATTTATATATTATATTAATTAATGAATAAATGCAAATGTAATTAATGAATAATTGTAATTTTAATTTCCGACGCATGTGTGTCTCACTGTCGTCGCACACTTATATGCGATAGACGTACGATGCACTGGTATTTGTGACGCAAAACCGTCGTATGGCTGTCGTACAGAATGTACGACGGAGAGGAGACATTTGTGCGACGACCTAATTTTTTTGACGCAAAACCGTCGTATAGCTGTCGCAGATATGTACCGCAAAACCGTCGCACAATTCTTGCAACGACGGTTTGTGCGACAAATCAAAAACGTATCGCATATCTGACGCATTACGACACATTTTCGACTGCTTTACGTCGATTTTTTGCTGTCGTACAGTTGTGCAAAAATTTGTAGTGCCAGAAGACTGCTGCCTATGGCCACTTCGGTCGTGATGAACCGGATTTCACTTGGGAAACTGTCAAAACACTGAAGCCAAAAGCCTAACTCCTGCGGCTCAGGATACGCACACTTGAGCACAATTATACATAAAAACAAGAATATTAAATTCAGTAGGCGTCTTCTTTAATCCAGAGAGAGACCTGCAATGGTGCTGCCTTCTTGATATTTTTGTCATTTTAAAGCCTTTCAGTTAACCTCCTGGTTTGGGGCTGGTTGGGGTTTTAGCAAGCTGTTCACCTTAAAATTTTTACCTACCATGTAAAACTGTATTATATATCTGGTGAGTTTCTACAATGACTATTAAAAATGAACCCTCTTTGGGGATGAACCCTCTCAACTTATTACCATTTGAATCCAATGACTATTAAAAATGGAGAGAGAAACACCCAACAGAGAGAAACACAACCAGAGAGATAGTAGTTATCCCCAGAGAAACATCCAATGAGGAGGAGGAGATTATCTAACACTACGTAAGGAGTTATTCAGTATTTTTATTGACAACATTCCAGTTGGGAAGGATGTAAGGTGGGTCAGAGCATTGTTTAGCCAAGACGGTAAAGCGCAGGACGTATTCATTGCAGCAAGAGGCAGGAGGGCAATAAATAGTAGGTTCGGCTTTGCTCGGTACAAAACCCTAAGGGAGGCCATGTCTTCTATTCGGAGATGGAACGGCACTAACGTGGGGAAGGCAAAGCTGTTGGTGTCGTTGGCGGACAGCGGAGGCAAACCTAGAACCGGAGTCCGGTCAGTTAGTCGGAATGCAAACCACCTGGTTGACGTCAGAAGCAAGGGCGGCGTGAAGAGAGGTTGGAGGCCGAAGTCAGTCGGAGGAGAGCTGTGCTTCGAGGCGAGAAAGGCAGTCAACGATCTAAGCGAAGGGCATTGTAGTAAAAGAAGAAAAGTCAAAATGGAGGTATTTCCAGAATATGAGGGTTGGGCTCACAAATCGCTTGTGGCAGATCTGAAAATAATCAAGTTAGGCAAAGTGATTGAGAAGGAATTGAGAGAAGAGGGCATAGACTTCATCAAAATAATTCCTCTGGAAGGAAGGAGGTTTATGATCCAATTTGCATGCGTCGTAGATCTGGAACGCTGCCTTACGGAAGATTATAGGGCGGTGCTACGAAACTTCTCCAAGATGCAGAGGTGGAGCGACGGGTTGCTGTCTAAATCCAGATCAATGTGGATCAGTATCTTAGGGCTTCCCTTCAAGGCTTGGTCGGATTCAAACGGAGAGCGCCTGACGCCCCCACGGTAAGTTTCTGAAGATGGACGATAGAGACGTCCGCTTTGTCAGAGCTGGTCGCGCGAGGATGCTGATAGGGACTAGTAATATCGGAAGAATCTGCGAGATAGTGGAGGCGGAAATCTCTGGTATGGTATTTTGATTTTCCCTTGAGTGGCATGTATTTGGCAAAACGTAGTTAGACAGTTCGAGTAGGAGTTCAGGGGGAGTTCGAACATATCATAGCACTCATGTACAGCGTGGAACAGACGCAAGGATATTTCCCGGAAGATATTGGACAGCGAAGATCTCGTCGATTTGAAGTTGGCCAGCGAATTATTTGAACAACAGATATTCGACTGAATATCTACATTGAAGGCGGCGTAGCTGACTTGGGCAAGAGATCTCCATATATTCTTCTAACCGATTTGAGAAAGATATACATCAAATATTTAGGAATATTTCCTAAATATTTGATGAGATTATCTTGTGCAGATTAGGGTTTCGTCCAAGCATATAAATACATTGCTAGGGCGTCCTTATTCTGCATCGCTTTCAAAGATCAAATATACATGACCAAACCCTATCGATTGGAGAAGAAGAAAGCGACGGCCGTTTGTGTTTCCCCACTGGAAACTCATCGGTGCAAGAGCAGTCTCATCACGTGCAACTCAGACTGCCTGAAAGCGATCAAACTGTCGCACACAACAAAGGTGAACAAGCTTTTGAGAGAAAGCATCCGAGCTTCAAGAGAAGGTCAAGCACGTTCGGACTGGAGGTTCGGACGAAGGGGATCAAGGTTAACTGCTGTGAACCTCGGTTGCAAATCTGAGAGACGCAGTGTTAGAGGCTAGGCAATTACAAGGTGTAAGCGTAAGTCCACTTGTAGCTCTAACTCGTAATAAAGATTTGTTGTCCCTTCTAGGGTGTGGAAAACCCCCCAGAGTAGGCGTGGCCGAACTGGGTTATCATTCTGTGCGTGCTCCTATTATTTGTTCTGTCTGCTGAACTGTTGTGAAAGGAGTTCAAGGGCTGTCTCAACTTTACCTTGAACACAAGCTTGAACATGGGATATAATTTCAATTGGTATCAGAGCAAACACTCGACACACTGAGTGGGATCCTGAACTGTTCAAGATGACTCTGAAGGAAGGACAAAGCATCACCAGACCCCCGCTACTCGAAGGATCGAACTATGCCACATGGAAGCCCGTTATGAGATCCTTTCTGAAATCTCTAGACGAAAAAGCGTGGAAGGCTGTTCTGAAAGGTTGGATGGAACCCATGATGAACAATCTCACTGGAGAACCGATCCCGAAACCAGAAGCACTGTGGACAGAAGAGGAGGACAAAGCATCTATGGGAAACTAAAAGGCTATGAACGCAATTTTTTCTGCCATAGATGAAAACACCATGAAGCTAATCATCAACTGTGAAGTGGCCAAGGAAGCATGGGACATCCTCCAAATAGCCTTTGAAGGCACAGACAAGGTTCGCAACTCACGCATGCGGGCTGTCACAACCAGGTTTGAAGAGATGAAGATAAAGGAAAGTGAAACCATCACTGAGTACAACAACAGAGTTCTGGAACTGTCCAACGATGCGTTTGCACTAGGGAAACCCATTGATGAAGAAAGATTGGCCAGTAAAGTCCTGAGATCACTCCCTCCGAGATTTGCCATGAAGGTCACTGCCATAGAGGAAATGCACGGCATCGCCATACTAAAGCTGGACGAGCTGATGGGCTCTCTCAGAACCTACGAGATCAATCATGACTTTCAACCCGGAGAAGTAAAGGGAATCGCCCTAAAAATGGACATATCTGAAGACAAACTGGACGGTGGCTGCACTACTGAACAACTGGCTATGATGGCTCAGAATTTTGGCAGAATGGTACAGAAAATCAACAGCCGTGGACCAGAACAAGGTCAGACTTCGTTAAATAACTTCCGAAACTGGAAAATCGGTAGGTCAAGGTCCAGAGACATGAGACAAGACTCTTCTGACAAAGGAAAGGAAGAAATTCAGTGCCATGAATGTAGGGGTTTCGGTCATATTGCTTCACAATGTGAAAATACTCTCATGAAGAAGAAGGCAATGGTCGCTAGCTTCAGCGACAGCGAGTCAGACGAAGAAAAAGAAGGAGGTGAAACCACCAACTTTGTGGCTTTCGTCACAACTCTGGGTGAATGCAGTAACACCAGTGAACCAGTTCCATCTCAGTTGGAACTCCCAGCTGAAGACCTCTCATACAGTGACGATGAAGAACTCACGCAGGAGTCCCTAGCTGAGACATACAAAGATCTGTACGAGAAATGGCTGCTACTGATCAAGGTCAACAAGAAGCTGAATGACACCGTTGCAAGCGTCACTATAGAAAAGGACAAGGTCTGGAAGGAGGTCGAGATACTGCTTACACAGAAGGTGGAACTCGAAGGCACAGTAGACTCACTGAACACTCAACTAGCTGAGATGAAGCAGGAAAGATTGTGTCTTCTTGCTCAGAAAACAGAGCAGCTGGGTACTATCTCTTCACTGAAAGTCGACATGGAAAGGGACCGTGACACTCATCCTGTAGGCATGGTGGGTCTAAGAAAAACTATCACAGATCTGAAGCGCAAGGAGGTGTTCCAACTAAGGAGGATAGAACAACTGGAACTTCAGCTAGAATCTGAGAAGATGGATCATTCAGACACTGAGAAGGAGCTCAACCACCTCAAACAGTCGGTAAGGATGCTCAATTCTGGTACTAACGACTTAAATGATATTCTCAGATCTCAGAGGATGGAGTCTCGACATCGAGGCCTGGGGTTCACGAAAGAAGGTACTTCAAAAGGGACTACCTTTGCTAAAGCTCAACAAGTGTCGAAACAGCTGCCTGAACAGAAGGTAAGACAGTCCAAAGGAAAGAACCTAGCTGATCACAAGAAGACTCATAGCACACCAAGTGGTGGAAAGACTCGTGACACACCCGTCCAATGCAGTGATTTCTCACCAGTGAAGCAAAGGGGAGAGTGGCGCACTTGCTGGTACTGTCACCAGATGGGACACATCAAACTACAGTGTCGCCTGTTTCTTGTTGAATGACGGGCATACCAACATCAGACCGTACCTCGATAGAAACAAGTCTGGGTTCCAAAAGCAGAACAGACCGTCTGCATGGTGGCCTGCTGCTCCTCAAACTATATAATGCAAGACAGTTGGATCTTCGACAGTGGATGCTCCGCCCACATGACAGGTAACTCTCAATACCTTACCCATATTAGACCTGTTGAACAGATGTGGATTGTCACCTTCGGGGATGGTGGAAAGGGTCAGGTGATCGGCTATGGGACATTGATGGTTCCGGATCTCCCTGCACTCAAGAACACCCTCCTTGTCGAAGGACTGACAAGGAATCTCATCAGCATCAGTCAACTGTGCGACGATGGACATTATGTGTCATTTTCTAGCTACTCATGCCTCGTCCTAGACAAGAATGGCGGTACACTGATGAAAGGAAGACGAGATGCCAACAACTGCTACACCATTGGGATGGGACCAATGGACGACGAGAACTTCGGTAAGCAACATGTTGTCCTAGCCTGTGCAAACGCCAAACATCGATTTCTGCGAGGGGGAGTGGATAAGACCCTGCACACAAGATCTGATTGAAGTTGCGCACAAATCCATGTTGACAACTGTCCCAGGAAACTGTTTAATCAGAAGGTGTCACAGTTACAAAAGGAGTTCGCATTATGCCCACAGAAATATCCCGGGAACCAAACAAGAAAATATGAATATGGAGGGCATCAGAAGATGATTACTCTGAGGCATACCGACATTTCACGGCGTAGAACACCCAGATCCTTAGTGGATCTAGGTGGTGTCAACCACTGAATGCAGTCAACGGTGGTCAGTCAAAGTCGAATCTCCAGCTGAACAGTTGGACTGACCACCCAAGGAAGAAAGCTGGAACAGAAGACTCAACAGCTTTGGAATGAATATTTTTGAATATTCTCAAAGATTTTTCGTGCCGTTATTTGAAATAGGAGTTTTCTAATTTGGGAAGTTGAATAGGCGGAGTATATTTGAAACACAAAAATAGTTCGCTGCTTACTCTCTCTTTCGTCCAAACCCTAGAACAACAGTCAGCGATTTCTTTCTCAACCTCTCATCTACTCAAACGGCGATGGTGAACACAATGAAGTCATCGAAGTCCGGCGTCAAATCCGCTAAAAAGAAGAAGGAAAGCATGCAGTCCTCAAAAGCTCTGGCGGCGAAAACACGAATCCTGAAATCAAAAGCTCCGAAGGCAAAAAAGGCATCGCCTTTACGATCCGACACCGAATCTTTGGCCGAAGCAAAGAAGACTAGCGGAGGAGCAACCGCTGAAATCCCTCAGTCGGTCACGGTGGATTTGTCTAAATCAATCAATGCTGGTCCGAGCCAAGTTCATCCCCAAACTAAGGTATTTCCTAATTCGCAGTCCGTTCCTTCGGTTTTTGCAAATATCTCTTTTGAAAAGATTATGGTGGATGGAGTTGTGAGTGTGGATGGTGAAGCCAGTAGGGCTGTTGGTAGGGAAGCCAGTAGGATTGTTGTTGGTGATGAAGCCAGTAGGGCAGTTATTGGAAATGAAACTGCGAAGATTGTGAAAGAAGGAGAGCCCAGCATCTCGGTGTCTAAAGGTGCTTGTGGATCAGGAGTATGGAGGGAGAAAATCCATGCGTCTGGGTATGTTCATCCGGGAGGTTTACGAAGAAAGAAGGGGACTCGCCGAGTTGTTTCTCCAAGACAATGTCTGGCCAAGATCAGTTTAATCAGAGGGAAGCTCATTGCAATGTTTGACGAGGGGACAAAGAAGTGCCTTGATTCCTCAAGAAAGAGGAAGTTGGTGATTAATGAGGCATCTGACGATGACTCTGATGTGAAGCTTGAAGGATTTAGTGATGAACGTCCAAATGAGCATGCTGAGACTGTGACAGAGGAGATTAATCCATCAGAGAAGACAGATGTGTTCAAAAAGGCCATACCAGAAGAATCTGACCCTACAGAAAAGGATGAAGAGTTGGAGAAGCTATTCAAAGACATTGATAATGTCATGGACGATTTGGAAAAGGAGAATAATCCGGGAATGGAAAATTCAGAGGAACCTCTTTGTGCCCAGGGTGGTGAGGTTGAAGAGTCTGTTGCTGAGAAACTTGCTAGTGTTCCCACTGTGGAACTAAATGTGCAGACTGAAGGTGAGACAGTTGGTGCTCCAGAGGAAGTTGCTGCTAAGGAAACAATAGCTATCCCAGTTGTTACTCAAGATGATCTTCGTAGTGATCATATGGAGGAGGATGGTGCATCAGTTCGTAAGGATACTGTGAAGCCAGTGTCAAAGGAAGTTACTCTTTCGGAAGATGACCAGGACCTTGTTCCTCTTGTCAATCTCAAAAGGACATAGAAGGACAAGGAAAAGAAGAAGGTAGCTTTTGATAAATCTCCAAAGATGACAGTTCAAAAGGATGCTGAGGTGGGCATTGTGCCAGGGGGAGCTGATTCATCTAAGAAAAGAAAACGCAAAGCTCCGGTTCCTGTTTCAGAGGATGCTGGAAGATGTGAAGTCCCATCTGTTGATTCTAATATTGTTCCAGTTGGCCTGGTCAAGAAAGGAGTGTGGTTTGTCGATAGAGATGCTGCAAAGAAGTGGTCATGTGTTCAGAAAAGAAAAATCATACCAGAGAGGTTGCTAGAGGAGTCCCGGTACAAGGGAAAGGAAGTCATCAAGGTTCTTAAGGAATCTGATCTGTTCTGGACGCTGGACAGATGCAAAGCGTTCAACGAATAGCTGGTTCGAGAGGCTATGACAAACCTTCCCCCTCGGTTTGGGGTCATTGGAGACGCAGAGTATGGTGTCCTCTTCGTCAGAGGAAGGCAGATCAAGATTGATCCTGAGCTTATCAATGTTTACTTCTCCATGGATGATCCAGTTGCTGATGAAGAAGAATCAGATTTTGAAAAGGTGATAGAGACCATCACTGCAGGCTCAGTTTAAAGGAGGACTGACACTGTTGTGCATACATCTGATCTCTTCACGTTTTATTCAATGCTTTTCTTCATTGCGGTGTTCAACTTGAGACCCTCGACTCACCGTTCAATGGTTAACCGGGACATGGCCCAATTAATCTATCAGATAGGGAATAAGCTGAAGTTCAACCTGGGAAGAGTTATGTTCAAAGAGATTACTGATCATGCTACTTCAAAGAGAACTCTTCACCAGATTTGCTTCCCGTCTCTGATATATGAGTTGATAATCCATCAAGCTCCAGATTTGAAGGCCTCGACTGACTATCTATCAAAGGCACCCATCAAGTTCATCATTGACCACAAGCTATTTAAAGGACGTCACGTGAACGATCTCAAGGAAGGGAACCAGAAAGGAAAAGATGTTGCGGAGTCGAGTCGAGGGAGAGCCAGGATGGGCCGTGATGAGAGGAGCAAGCTGCTCAAGGACTTGCATGCCATCATTGCTGCTGATAAGGAATAGCGCAGACGGATCAACAAGCTTGGTCGTGCCCTCAGCTACCCAAGTGACGATGAGTCTGATGATGCAGATTCTGAGGACGACACTGATGATGAGTCGTCTGCATAAAGGTCCCCCGACAAAACTATCTCTCTGAACTCAGTTTTATTAAACTTTCATATTTTTGTGTGCTTGTTCTGGCACAGTTTGATTTGCTGTTCGAACTAGAATTGGACCCCTTGCCAGTTTGTGGCAAAAAGGGGGAGTATTGTGAGTGGTGACAATTTTTGTTCCCTCAAGGTTGTCTATTGTCTAGATAAGTTAGATAGACTTAGTTATCTAGTAGATCTGGTTTTGCCAAAATGCCAAGGGGGAGATTGATGTTCCCTTGAGTGGCATGTATTTGGCAAAACGTAGTTAGACAGTTCGAGCAGGAGTTCAGGGGGAGTTCGAACATATCCTAGCACTCATGTACAGCGTGGAACAGACGCAAGGATATTTCCCGAAAGATATTGGACAACGAAGATCTCATCGATTTGAAGTCGGCCAGCGAATTATTTGAACAACAGATATTCGACTGAATATCTACTTTGAAGGCGGCGTAGCTGACTTGGGCAAGAGATTTCCATATATTCTTCCAACCGATTTGAGAAAGATATACATCAAATATCTAGGAATATTTCCTAAATATTTGATGGGATTATCTTGTGCAGATTAGGGTTTCGTCCAAGCATATACATACATTGCTAGGGCATCCTTATTCTACATCGCTTTCAAAGATCAAATATACACGACCAAACCCTATCGATTGGAGAAGAAGAAAGTGACGACCGTTTGTGTTTCCCCACTGGAAACTCATCGGTGCAAGAGCAGTCTCATCACGTGCAACTCAGACTGCCTGGAAGCGATCAAACTGCCGCACACAACAAAGGTGAACAAGCTTTTGAGAGAAAGCATCCGAGCTTCAAGAGAAGGTCGAGCACGTTCGAACTGGAGGTTCGGACGAAGGGGATCGAGGTTAACTGCTGTGAACCTCGGTTGCAAATCTGAGAGAGCAGTGTTAGAGGCTAGGCAATTACAAGGTGTAAGCGTAAGTCCACTTGTTGCTCTAACTCGTAATAAAGATTTGCTGTCCCTTCTAGGGTGTGGGTAACCCCCCAGAGTAGGCGTGGCCGAACTGGGTTATCATTCTGTGCGTGCTCCTATTATTTGTTCTGTCTGCTGAACTGTTGTGAAAGGAGTTCAAGGGCTGTCTCAACTGTACCTTGAACACAAGCTTGAACATGGGATATAATTTCATATTTGAAATTTGTCTGTGTGAAGACTGTTGCATGGGTTGTTGTGGGATCGACAATCCAGAATCATTGGATCCGTTGGGGAGTGGGTTTGAGGCTCCGGGGGTCGGTTCTGTCCCGTCCCTAGCCACTGGTGTTGATAAGGTGTCAGGCGAACTGGAGGGCGAAGCTGGACGGGGGGAAACATCGGCAGGGACCGCAGGCGGTGGTTGTGGGGTTGTCCTTGGGTTAGGAATGGCAGCGCCGGGCCGCTCGTCGGAGTTAAGAGGTGCCAAGGTTGATTTAGTCACTTCAAAGTTCGAGGGAAGTTCAAAATTTGAATTGAAGGGCAGAGTCTCTGACACAG
Organism: Rhodiola kirilowii; assembly: GCA_033675215.1. Taxonomy (NCBI): domain Eukaryota; kingdom Viridiplantae; phylum Streptophyta; class Magnoliopsida; order Saxifragales; family Crassulaceae; genus Rhodiola; species Rhodiola kirilowii. Next base: position 25,144,933 of record CM066198.1, read on the forward strand.
CCGAAAGTATCTCTTCTGTCTGTCTCTAAGGAGTCTATCCAAAAGGTCATTGAGACTGAATCAGACATCGAAAAGGATGAGGAAGGTACTACTTGGGCGTCCTTAGTCTGTAGAGGTAGAAAGGAAGTTATCCCCACAAGGCAAGGGAAGTGTCAGAAGGAGAAGACGTGCATGAAAAAGGCAAGAGGGTGTCTAACCCTAGGAGATGTGAGAATCCAGGGGGGCCAAAGTCTTCTGAGCATAGAGGACTGTGGAAATTTTATCAATTCGGAGGAAGATGATACTCTGAGAGTTTCTGAAAAGCATATCAGTAACATGAAGATGGTAAGAAAGAAGAAGTCTAAAGTGAAGAAAGACATAAAGTATCAGAGAAGAAAGAAACTAAGGGAAGCAGGGCATTCCCAAAATGTGGAAAGCAGCTAGTCTTGATCAAACTCAAAACCACAACGAATAAGATGAAGAGGTAATAGAAAGAGAAAGAAGAAGATTGCAAAGAGTTGAAGCTGAGGAATCTTACAAAGTAGCTCTAGATTTGGGAGTTAAAGGCAGCCTGTCGGAGGAGGGAATGATCAAACTCTTTGAAGATCACCTACAAAAAGAATACGAGGAGAGATGCAACTGATCAGTTGGAATGTCAGAGGAGCAAATAGTAGGAAGAAACAACAAGCAATAAGAAAGCTGAGGGGTAAGTACCAGTTTGATTTGGCCTTTTTTCAAGAAACTAAGATTAGGAAGCTGGAGGATAGAGTGGTTGAATCACTAGGGGGCTGAGAAACTGAATTGGTGTGGTGTCGATGCTGATGGTTCCAGTGGAGGCCAGGTTACAATATGGGATCCAGAAATTTTATCCCCCACAAACAAGGTAAAGGGCAAGGGATTCGTCCTGGTCCATGGGAAGATCAAAGTCAACCAGCAAGAAGTAGAGATGAATTTCCTAAACGTGTATGCACCTAGTCTTGAGAAGGAGAAAATGCAGTTTTGGGAATCTCTAGTGGATCCGAAAACGACCAACAGTGGAGAGTGGGTGATAGGGGGCGATTTCAACTCTGTGATGGTGGAGGAAGAGAGAAGTCGATCACTCTTTAACGAAAAGGATGCCAACCTTTTTCAAGAATTCCTCCAAGCCATGGAGGTCTTGGACTTGCCATTAAAAGGAAGACGATTTAGGTGGGGAAACAAGAATGGTGCCAGCAGACTAGATAGATTCCTAATCTTCCTGATGGAGCATATTTATATGATTCATTAAGTACTACTAAACCCACCAATTAAGACATTTGGTCATACGAACAAGTGCTTGTTAATGCCATTTTGTGTATACAGGCAATTTTGGGGTCTAAAGAGGAAACATGCCTAAAAGGGGAGATTTATGCTCAAAAAGCACACCAAGCATTTTTGGCCAGCCAAGGCCCGAGGAAAACCAGCGCCCGAGCCCGATCGGCCTGCACCCGAGCAAAACTTCAAATCTGGTCACGACCACTTTCCGGCGGCGTTCCAGCAAATCTAGCTCGAGCATTCATCTTAGAATCACTTCAAAATGCTAGAACCATCGCCCAAAAGCTGAGAACGCATTGCCAAGGACTCAAGCCCGTTCAAAGCCAAACAAGGGCAATATCGGCCGTTTTGGGATTTCGACCATGTTCCGGGCAGAATTTGGCTTAGCATCCTTCTTGAGATCATCTTAGAATGACTTTTCAATTCAGAATACACTCTCCAAAATCCAAGAAGCTCCGGCCAAAGCTCCAGTCAGATTCCGGCCATATTCCGGTGAACTCCAGCCATGCTCCGGCGAACCTCCGGTGATGCTCCGATCAAGCTCATCCAACCACCACCATGCTCCGGTCATTTCTTGCTCCGGCCACATTCCGGTGAAGTCCAACTAAATCCAAACTACTTCATTCCGATTGCCTTCTACTATTCATTTCGGTTGGCATTTGAAGTTCGGTTGCAACCAAACCGGCTGGCCTTTGGGGAGTGCCACCTACACGGCTGCTGCCCTTTGGAGAAAGCCGCTGGCGGCTTTGGGTAGAGCTCTCTCCCTTTACCAAAGTGTTGGCTTTGGTTGAGCCATGTGCAAGTGATGGCTTTTTGCTAAACCAATCAAAATGAAGTGCTTTTGGGATATTTTCACATCTAAACTTAGCTCCCAAGTTTCCTTAGTCTATAAATAGAGGCCTTGCCTCATGTAATTGGCGTGCCACAAACCTTAGAGAGTTGAGAGCTTATCTCTCTTCTCTTCATTTTCAATGCAAACACACTTTGTTCTTGATTTCCAAAGCGTTGTTCACTTGTTCTTGAGCTTCAAGCTCTTACTTTCCAGCAAGAACATCTTACTTTCCTTGTATTGATCTTGATTTGGAGCTCCTCTCCCTTTACTTTCCTTGTTGCTCTCTTTACTTTCCTTGTCTTTATTTTCCAAAACCTTTACTTTCCTTGTCTTTACTTTCCAAAACCTTTACTTTCTTGTCTTTCGAAAACCTTTACTTTTCAAGCACTTAGCTATGGTATCCACCTCTATGGATATTCGTAGCTAAACCCTTCATTCGGTTGAAGGGGTGTGCTTGTATCATACAATGTTTTAGACCCTTCTCTTAGTGCCTCTTTGTGTTCAAAACTTGTTCTATGTGCCATATATTAGGTCAGAACACTATTGGTTGAGTGGAGGCTCGAAAGAGCAAAGCTCTTCCATGGGTTCGTGAACTTCCGTGGATAAGTGGAGGCTCGAAAGAGCACAGCTTATCTGTGGAATTCAACCTCTTTAAAACACCATTTGGTTGATCGTAACTGAAGATCAAATGGATGCACATAAGCTAAGATACTTCGAAAGGAGGAATTAGCCCAAATAGAACAAGTGTTCTAAACGATGTGGCAAGTCATGTGCTAGAAATAGCCTTGATACATCTTTGAACACTTAGTATGATCATTAGAGGTCAATGATAAACAGATTTATGATACAAGGCCCCTAAAACCGAATCCTTTCCTTTAATTAAAACATCACCTGTTACTTTACTTTCAGTCCAATATCAACTGCTTACTTTCCGCAAGTCTTGTCCTTCAAGCATTTACTTTCCGCAAGTCTTGTCCTTCAAGCATTTACTTTCAGTAAGTCTTGTCCTTCAAGCACTTTACTTTACGCACTTACTTTCCGCAAGTCTTGTCCTTCAAGCACTTTACTTTTCAGTATTTACTTTCAGTCCCGTATTTACTTTCTTTACTTTCAGTCATTTACTTTTAAGTACTAAAATCACAACCAACCCACTTACTTTTCAGTACTAAAATCACAACCAACCCCCAACTGCCTTATTTTCCATTTTCGAAAGAACAACTATCCACTAATTCCCTTGGGTTCGACCCCTACTTACCGCTTTACTACCCAATAGTAGAGTAACAAGTAGCGGACTTATAAATTTATTTTTGCACAGAGCCATCACACATCAACGATGGTGTGGTGTGCTCCGTCACTCCCCGGGTGTGTTAACTCTTTGGACGAATATAATGCAGGAAGGTAGAGAAAAAGGCCTATCAGATCATGCCATTGTGTCTTTAGGCTTGGAAAAGAAGTCTTAGGGATTAAGACCATTCAGAGTATTAAATGCATGGCTGGATCATTGATGGGACGTATATATACAATTCATCAAGTACACAAAACCCACCAAATAAAACATTTGGTCATACGAATATGTGCTTGTTGATGTCATTTTATGTATACAGGCAATTTTGGAGTCATAAGAGGAATCGGGCTTAAAGGATGGCATTTCAAGCCAAAATCACCACAAGGCCATTTGTGCGATCGCATAGGGTGCACCATGCGAGCGCATGCCGCGGCATCTCCCAGGCATCGCCCAGGCCACGCCCCGCGCACCAGCCGAGCTGCCCAGGTCCAAAATCAAGTCGCTTGGGCAAACCATCTGATCTGACGAATCCGCCTTGAGCAAAGTGATCAAAATGGAAAATAAGGTGGACAATGTTGGAAAACCAAGGAGAATGCCCGAGCAGATTGGCAGTTGGCCGAATTCCAAAGCTAATGCCCCGCGCGCATAGGCACCTAAACCAAGTCGCTCGACCAAACCAGCTAATCTGGCAAATATGGCTCGACCAAGTTGTTCTAAATGCCAAATGACTCGGATGACCTCATTTTCCAGACAAAATGCACGAGTAGGACCAGCCCATGCCAGAGGAATGCCCAAGGTCCGAGTCATATCAGCCAAATTCTGGTCATTCTAGGCCCGGCGAGGCCTTGATCAAATTCTGGCAAAATGACTTCGACCATTAGGCTTAGAATTGCCTCAGCAATCTAAATCTGTAATCCAACAGCCAAGGACCGCTGACCAAAATTCTGGCCAGATTTCGGCCAAACTCCGGCCAACCTCCGACCGAGATCCGATCAAGCTCCGATAAAGATCAGGCCAAGCACAACCAAGTCCAACCAAGTTCCGGCCAAGAAGTTCCAACCAAAAACCGAATTCCCTATATTCCGGTTAACTTCTACTATTCATTTCGGTTTGGTTTTGAAATCCGTTTGCTTCAACTATCCAAGTCCGGTTGGCCTCATCTAGTCCAAGCTAGTTGCCCTTTGGCTTCAAACAAGTGCAAGTCGGTTGGAGGCAAGTGACAAGTCCAAGTGGGGTGCCTTTTGGCTAAACCAATCAAAATGAAGTGCTTTTGGGATATTTCAAGGCCAAAGCTTATCTTCTTCTCCCCTAAACCGACTTCCCTAGCCTATAAATAGAGGGCTTGCCTCACGTAATGTGTAGCCTTCGAAATCTCAAGTCCTTAGAGAGAAGAGAGCTTAACTCTCTTCTCTTCATTTTCAATACAAACACTCTCTACATTTTACTTTGTTCTTCACTTGTTCTCGAGCTCCAAGCTCTTTACTTTCCAGCAAGCACTCTTCACTTTGTTGTCAAGTTTTTGAGTTGGAGCTCCTCTCTTTTTACTTTCTTGCACAAAAGCCACGGCTACTTGTATTCCTTGACATGAATACAAGTAGCTAATGCTTCCTTTACTTTCTTGTTGGTTACTTTACTTTCCTTGTTCTAGCCAAGGCTACTTGTATTCCTTGACATGAGTACAAGTAGTTAAAGCTAAAGTTCTTGTTACAAAGCTCACGGTTACCTTTACTTTTCTTGTACTTGTCTTTACTTTTTCTTGTTTTTCTTTACTTTTGTAAGTATGGTGCTTGTATTCCTTGCCATGAATACAAGTAGCTATAGCATATTCGGTCAAAGGGTGTTCATACTTGTGTATGCATCTTGAGACTTGAACTTAATGCTACTTCGTGTGTCAACTAGTTCGGTGCCATTATTCGATTGAACAACAAGGCTAAGTGGATGCTCGAAAGAGGAAAGTTTAGTTGAGTATTTCAATCTTGATTAGACAACAAGGCTAAGTGGATGCTCGAAAGAGGAAAGCTTAGCCGAGTAGTTTAATCTTCCTTAAGTCGCTTGGTTGATCGTAACTGAGAGATCAAGTGGCTGCACTTAGAACTAGAAGTCTATGTCTAAATTTTGGAGTAGATTGTGGTGTAAGTGCTAGAATGGCCTTACTTTAGGGTTTAAGTCTTGAAAAGGAATAAACCCACGCTTATGAAAACAAAGTAAGATCATTTGACGTCTATGATGGTTGTCTCACAAGTAGAGACCCTAGACTGAATATCTTTTGTCCTCACTTATCTGTCATTTACTTTCTGCACTTTACTTTTCAACACTTTACATGTCAGTCTTTCCTTTTCTGTCATTTACATTTCAGCACTTTACTTTTCGCACTTTACTTTCAGTCTTTACTTTCAGCACTTTGAATTCAGTCATTTACTTTCTGTCATTTACTTTCTGTATAAAAAAACCAACAAAAACCCAATCTGTCTTTACTTTCATTTTCTTTCTTTTTAAAGAATAACTAATTCACACTGACTCTCTTGGGTTCGACCCCTACTTACCGCTTGCTAATCCAATAGTGAGCCACGAGTAGTGGAACTATAAATGTAAATTTTGCAGTGACTCAACAACGGGCTCTGTCAAATTTTGGCGCCGTTGCCGGGGAGTTGTGAAATCGGAATAGTTGTTCTTTTTGTTTTTCTTTTGTTTGTTTTGTTGTGCAGTTCACTATGTCTTCTTACTACGGAAGCGAGCCTTGGAATGATGAGGAGTTTTTCCCACCATCCTTCCAACTTGAAGTCCGCGAGAAGATCATCAACCTTGAGCATTCCCGGGACGAAACATTGGATGAGTACTTATGGTACTTCGATTCCATTGTGACGAGCTGCCCGCATCATGGATTCACGAACTTTGATCTTCTTCAAAGGTTTCTCGATGGGATGATGCCACATGACTGGAATAGGCTCAATAATGCTGCATCGGGAGGGTCGGTGATGAACTTAACCATGAATGATCTTTGGAACTTAATAGATGATTTGGCCGAGAGGTCAAGACCAAAACAAGATCAGACCGAGCCGCTAGAGGACGATGTGGAAGAGTTGGCAGCTAGCATCCAACAGTTGGCCAACATGATGGACCAAAACTGGGCCGAAACCAGGGAAGCTTTGGCCGAACTATCAAAGCAACTGTCCGACTTGTTCCAAGCCTTTTCCGAGCTGAAGAAAGAGCGGGAAGACATCAGTGCATGGGTCCGCGAGGAAGAGCTTACAAAAGAACCCACGGAGCCGGCAGAGGAGGAGGACCCCAGGATGACTGAAGAAGAGCCGGCCAAGACAGGCCCGGTCCTCATTTCCAACCTGTCCGAGGAAGTCCTGGTCCTAACTGACGAGTTACCCGAGACATACCCGGACCTCACTGCCAAAGCGCCCGAGGAAATCAAGCCAGGCCCGGTCCTTGCGCTCAGAGCAGCCGAGGAAGTCCCGGACCTCAATGACGGGCTGGCCAAGACAGACCAGGACGCGCCCGTGCTGGCCGAAGCACCCGAGCCAGCCGAGACATGCACGGACCTCATTACCGAGCTGCCCAAAACAGACCCGGTCCTCACGGACGGGCTGGTCGAGAAAGGCTCGGACCTTATGGCCAAGAAACCCCAACTTAACCCTTTATGTTTTATGCAGATCATAGCCACCGAAGAGCATGTAGTCAATAATGATGCGGTGTAAGGGGAGTTGGAGGCAAATCAAGGGCAAGAAAAGCCAATGATGGAGCGCTCATTCACCACGACTTAATAAAGCGGCTTGGAAAACTCACTTGTTCCAAGACAACCCATCTCCGCTGCCACAAAGAAGAAGCTTGGAAGGGGCGCATGCTTGATGTCGCCTACACTTGATGGCACAATGCTGAACTTCCAAACTTGCAAAGGTGCCAACCATTTGAACATGAAGAAGCGAAAAAGACATGGCCTAAAAGAATGGAAGCCGGGATGGAGTAGCAAGAGACCACGGCTCAATGGACCAGCAGCTATGGCCAAGGAGCCCTCATCTTCTCGGCTGTATGTGGAAAAGAACCCGCCGAACCAATGGAGACTAGAACCGAGCACATCACTCCATGCTTTCTTTGGGTGGAGCAAAAGAGCAACCGAGAAGAAGTTTGATCTCATGCACCCATGGGATCCCAACTTATGATCCATGAGTGAGGTACCGTCGAGCCAACGACATTAAACAAAGGCACTTGCCGGGAGGTAACCCGGCATATTTTTCATTTGTTACAGTTTTTATGTTTATGTCGTTTCTTTTCATACTCACCCCTTTGTATTTGCGAAAGGAATGTTTATCTTATGCAGGGAACTTATGCTCAACATGTGAGCGCATGCTTAGTAACATACGAGCGCATGACCCGAGCATAACCAGGCCGCAGCCGGGAATGACCAGCTCGCGCCCGAGGAAACTCGCTAGTACCCAGGCCACGACCGAGAATGACCAGGCTGTGCCTGAGAGAACCAGGTCCAAGCCGAACCCCCTCGAACATCAACCGAATCTGGTCGGGCCAGGCCTTGTCGTTTGCTCCTATAGCCTTGACTTAGCAACGACACCATAAAGGGAGTTCTCTTTGTTCCTTACTCTTCATGTCATTTACTTTCCCTTTATTTGCTTACATTTTGTCTTTTGAACTAAGTCATTCTGAAATTATATCCTCTGTTCAAGCAAGTGTTCTAGGTTATGTTTGGACAGACCTTGAACTCTTTCTACCACAGTTCCACAACAAGTACGACCAGAACAATAAAACACGAGTACGCACAGATTGATAACCCAGTTCGGCTACGCCTACTCTGGGGGGTTTCCCACACCCGGAAAAGGGACAACAAATCTTTATTACGAGTATAGAGCTTTTCAGTGGACTTACACTTACACCTTGTAATTGCCTAGCCTCTACTACTCCGTCTCTCAGATTTGCAACCAAGGTTCGTCGCAACTCCACTTGACCCCCTTTGTCCAGACCTTCTGTCCGAACGTACTCGAACCTCTCCTGAAGCTCGGTCGCTTTCACTTGAAAGCTGGTTGTTCTGTTTGTGCTCTGAACTTGATCACCTCTGGTCAATCTGAATGGCACGTATCAGACTGAGCTCACACCGATGTTTTTCCAGTGGGGAAAACACAACGGCCGTCGCTTTCTTCTTTTCCAATTGATAGGATTTCTTCGTGTATTTTTGATCTTGAAAGCGATGCATATTAGGGTTGCCTTTTCATGGTATTTATATGCTCGAGCAAAAACCCTAATTTGCATAAGATAATCCCATCAAATATTTAGGAATATATTCCGAATATTTGATGCATATCTTTCAAATCGATGAGAGGCAAAACGATGACTTCCTCTCCAAGTCAGCCATGCCATCATGTAGAAGATATTCATCTGAATATCTGGAGTCCGATTTCTTCGCTGGCCGACTTCAGATCGAAGAGATATTCGATCTAGAACCTTCTGGAAAAAACTCCGCGTCTGCTCTACGCTGAATAGTAGTTCCACTAAGTGTTCGAACTCCCCTTGAACTCCTGCTCGAACTGTCTAACTACGTTTTGCCAAACACATGCCACACAAGGGAACATCAATCTCCCCCTTGGCATTTTGGCAAAACAAAATCTACTAGACAACTAGATCTATCTAACTATCTAGACAGTAGGAAACCTTGAGGGAACAAAAATTGTCATCACAAAATACTCCCCCTTTTTGCCACAAACTAGCAAGGGGCCGATCGAGTTCGAACAGTTAATCAATAAGTGCCAGAACAAGCACACAATAACTAGAGTTTTAAATACGGTCTGAGTTCAGAGGAAAAGTTATTAGGAGACCTTCATGAAGACGAACCATCATCAGTGCCCTCCTCAGAGACTGTATCATCAGCTTCATCGTCACTTGGAAAGCTGAGGGCATGAGCGAGCTTGTTGATACGCTTGCGCTGCTCCTTGTCCGCTTCAATGATGTCATGCAGGTCCATGAGAAGTCTGTCCCTCTCATCACGGGCCAACCTTGCTCCTCCTCGCCTTGATGGCTCGGCAATATCTTTGCCCTTCGAGGTCTCCTCCTTGAGATCATTAATATGACGCCCTTTAAATAGCTTGTGGTCTACGACAAACTTGCTGGAGACTTTGAGAGCTGATCAATGGAGGACATCAAATCAGGGGAATGATAAACAATCAACTCATAAATCAGTGATGGGAAGCAGATCTGGTGAAGAGTCCTCTTTGACGTACCATGTTCAGCAATCTGTTTGAACATGACTCTTCCCAAATTGAATTTCTGCTTGTTCCCTATCTGATACAGCAGTTGAGCCACGTCCTTATTGACTGTTGATCGATGTGTAAAAGGTCTCCAGTTGAAGACAGCAATGAAGAACAGCATGGAATAAAACGTTGATAAGTCTGCTGTGTGCACAACTGATTCAGGTCTCCACCTAACAGAGCCCGCAGTGATAGTACTCACAATCTTCTCAAAATTTGCCTCCTCCTCGTCAACAGCCGGGTCATCCATCGAGAAATACACATTGATTAGCTCCGGATCAATCTTAATTCTCCTCCCTCTAACAAAGAAGACTCCATACTCAGGATCTCCAACTACCCCAAAGTGAGGGGGCAAGTTCGCCATTGCCTCACGCACAAGCTGTTCACTGTAGGGTTTGCACCTAGCCAGCGTCCAAAACAGATCCGATTCTTTCAGAACCTTAACCACCTCCTTTCCCTTATACCGGGACTCATCTAGCAATCTTTCAGGTATGATTTTCCTCTTCTGGATGCATGGCCACTTTCTTGCAGCATCTTTGTTAACAAACCATACACCCTTCTTAACCAAGCCAACTGGGACAGTCTCAGCATCAGGGCCTGGGACTTCACATCCCCCAGCGTCTTCTGAAACAGGCATTGGAGCGACACGCTTCCTTTTCTTGGAGGAACCATCTCCCCCTGCACCACTGCGTACATCAGCACCCTTCTGGGCAGAATCCTTTGTAGACTTCGCAAAGGCCACTTTTTCCTTTTCCTTCCCCTTTGACATCTTCTTTAACTTCACAAGAGGAACCAAATCCTCATCATCACCCATCTGAGGAACTGCTTCAACGTCAGTCTTCTGAGAGTCATCAATATCCATCTGAGCACCATGGTGACTGTCCTGAACAGCATCTGGAACAGTTGTCGTTTCTTCAATCACAATATTCTCTGGAGTATCAATTAACTCCTCTTCAGCTGGAACACCGGGGACTTCCTTTGGTAGATTCTCAACAAAATCATCAATGTCTTTGAACATATCCTCCAGGTCTTCATCCCCTTCAGCAGTCTCAGGCTCTTCTGCAACAGCATCAATCTCCCCAAACTTCTTTACAGATGAATCTGGTCCTTTACTCACAGTCTCAGCAACTTCACCTTCTGAGACTCCAATCTCCTCAACCAAGTTATCAACAGGTGCATCCTTCATACCCAGATTCCTCATACTCTTCTTTTCCTCATTAGAAATATCAGGGACCCTCCCTCTGATAGAACAGATCCTGGCTAGGCATTGACTGGGAGAGGCAGCTCGGCGAGACACCTTCTTTCTTTGAAAACCTCCTGGGCGAACGTACCCGGAAGCTTGAATCTTTGCCTTCCAAACGTCTGAAACACCAGACTTTCTTGACACTGACATTCTGGGTTCCGTTTCTTCAACAGATTTAGAAACTTCATCACCCTTTTCACCAACCACAATCTTGTCCTCGTTAACACAAATCTCAGCCCTACCGGCTTCTTCATCACTAACAGCCCTCCTAGCTTCAGCACCCAAACTCCCAACATTCTCAACTCCCATAATAATTTCATCAACAACCACAGATTTTTCAATGACTGCAGAAACCAAAGGAAGGACGGGATTTACCTCCGATTGTGGACACGCTTAAGGGGTAGAAACCACTGTGACTGTCTGAGAAGTTTCAGCAGTTATCTCCTCGGCAGACATCTCGTGTAAAGGCGATGCCTTTTTCATCTTTGCATCCTTGGATTTTGGAATCTTTGATTTCGCTGTCACCGCCTTTGAGGTTTGCATGCTTTCCTTCCTTTTCTCCGCGGATATAGCACTGGATTTTGCTGACTTCCTTGTGTTCACCATCGTCAATTTCGGAGCAGTCGAGAGAGACTTCCAATCTAGGGTTTCGGAGACAATAAGAGAAGACACGCTCAACAGTTGAGATTTGAAAATAAAATATCCTCCTGCCTTTTCGTCTTCTCAATATACACTAGTCGCTTTCCAAATAAAACGGCGTAATTCGAATCTTTTCGGAATAAAATATTTGATCATAAGAACTTTCCCATCTGTTACAGCTCCCTTCTTATGTGGTCAGTCCAACTGTTGTAGCTGGGGATTCGCCTTTGACTGACCACTGTCTGGAACACTTAGTTCATAAACCCACGCAGACCCAAGGAGGATCTGGGAGTTCCAAACCGAGGAATCTCATTAAATTTCTCTTCTGGTGAACTGGCATTCATCTGTACAAGCAGTTCGAACTCCTTTTGCAAATGTGTAATCTTCTGTTCAAACTCTCGCTGTAACTGTGACACCTTCTGATCCAGCAGTCGCCTGGTATAGTTGCCAAAATTGATTTGTGCGATCCTTCTATTGTGTAGGGTCTTTTTCACTCCCCCTCTCAGAATTCGATGTTTGGCTTGAACATAGTTGAGAGTAGACCTTAGCTCCTCGTTTCCCATTCTGATGGTGTAACAGTCATTGGCCCTTCTTCTCCCTTTCATTACGGAATCACCATTCTCGTTAAGAACGAGGCATGAGTCACGAGAGAATGACACATAGTGTCCATTGTCGCACAGTTGACTGATGCTAATGAGATTCATAGTCAGACCTTCAACCAGGAGAGTGTCCTCGAGTGCAGGGAGATCCGGAACCTTCAATGTTCCACAGCCGATCAACTGACTCTTCCGACCATCCGCGAAGGTGACAAACCGCATCTGCTCAACAGGTCTAATATGTGAGAGATATTCAGAGTTACCTGTCATGTGTGCAGAGCATCCACTATCGAAGAACCAACTGGCTTGCACTGTATCTCCTGATGAGCAGCACGCCACCATGCATACTGTCTGTTGTTCCTTCGGAATCCAAACTTGTTTCTGTCGAGGTTGGATCTGTTGCTGTTGGTGTCCTCGACGTTCAGCAAGAAACAGTCGACACTGCCGTCTGATGTGTCCCATCTGGTAGCAGTACCAACATGTCAGCAAGTCTTTCTTCTGATTTGAACTGAGGTAAGTAGTCCTAGACTTGTCTTGGGACAGATCCACTTTCTGTCTAGGGTGCTTTATCCCCTTCTGTTCAGGCAACTGTTTAGACACAGATTTAGCTTTAACACACATAGTGTCCTTTGAACTCCTTTTTCCCACGAACCCCAATCCTCTACGTCCTGCCTCCATCCTTTGAGCGTTGAGGATTTCATCTAAATTTTTTGAGCCAGAGTTCAACATCCTCACTGACTGTTTGAAGTGAGTGAGCTCCTTTTCAGCAACTTCTCGGTCCATTTTTTCTGATTCTAGCTGGAGTTCCAGCTGTTCTATCTTTCTGTGTTGGAACACCTCCTTGCGTTTTCGATCTGAGATAGCCTTTCTTAGCCCAGTCATGCCAACAGGATGAGTTTCACGGTCTTTTTCAATGTCGACTTTCAGCGAAGAGATAGTGCCCAGGAGCTCCGTCTTTTGAGCAAGCAAACACAGTCTTTCCTGTTTCATATCAGCCAGTTGAGAGTTTAGGGAAGTTACCATGCCTTCAAGTTCAGCCTTCTGTGTGACCAGAATCTCCACTTCTTCCCAGACCTTATCCTTTTCTGTAGTGATGCTTGCAACTGTGTCATTCAGCTTCTTGTTTTCCTTGATCAGTAGCAGCCACTTTTCATATAGATCCTTATATGTCTCGGCCAGAGATTCCTGCGTCAGTTCTTCACCGTCACTGTCTGAGAGATCTTCAGCTGGGAGTTCCAACAGAGGTGGAACAGTTTCACTGGTGCTACCGTATTCCTCCAGAGTTGAAGCAAAGGCCACAAAGTTTGTGGTTGTGCCTCCTTTTTCTTCATCTGACTCACTGTCACTGAAACTTGCGACCATTGCCTTCTTCTTCATGAGTGTGTTCGCACATTGTGAAGCAATATGACCAAACCCTCTGCATTCATGACACTGAATTTCTTCCTTTCTTCTGTCAGAGGAGTCTTGCCTTGAGTCACTGGACCTAGACCTGTCGGTTTTCCAGTTTCGGAAACTGGTTGATGAGGACTGCCCCTGTTCTGGACCACGCCTATTGATTTTCCGCACCGTTCTTCCAAATTTCTGAGCCATCATGGCCAGTTGCTCAGTGGAGCAGTCAGCTTCTGATTTGTCTTCTGCCCAATCTGCTTTCAGTGCAATTCCCTTTACTTCTCCAATTTGGAAATTATGATTGATCTCGTAGGTTCTGAGGGAACCAGTCAGCTCGTCCAGTTTCAACTTGGAGATGTCATGCATTTCCTCAATGGTTGTTACCTTCATAGCAAATCTAGGAGGGAGTGATCTTAGGACTTTGCTCACCAATCTATCCTCGTCGATGGGTTTCCCAAGGGCAGACGCTTCGTTGAACAGTTCCAGAACCCTGGTGTTGTACTCAGCAATGGACTCACTCTCCTTCATCTTCATCTCTTCGAACTTTGTTGTGACAGCCTGCATACGAGAGTTTCGAACCTTGTCTGTACCTTCAAAGGCTGTTTGGAGAATGTCCCATGCTTCCTTAGCAACTTCACAATTGATAATCAGCTTCATAACATTTTCATCAACTGCCGAGAAGATCGCATTCATTGCCTTTGCGTTTCCCATGGATGCTTTGTTCTCCTCTTCACTCCATAAGGTTTCTGGTTTTAGAACAGGTTCTCCAGTGAGGTTGTTCATCATAGGTTCAGTCCACCCTCTCTGAACGGTCATCCAGGCTTTCTCGTCTAGGGATTTCAGAAAGGATCGCATCATAGGTTTCCAGGTGGCATAGTTTGATCCTTCTAATAGCGGAGGTCTGGTGATGCTTTGTCCTTCTTTCAGAGGCATTTTAAACAGTTCAGGATCCCACTCAGTGTGTCGAGTGTTTGCTCTGATACCAATTGAAATTATATCATCTGTTCAAGCAAGTGTTCTAGGTTGTGTTTGGACAGACCTTGAACTCTTTCTACCATAGTTCCACAACAAGTACGAACAGAATAATAAAACACGAGTACGCACAGATTGATAACCCAGTTCGGCTACGCCTACTCTGGGGGGTTTCCCACACCCGGAAAGGGGACAACAAATCTTTATTACGAGTATAGAGCTTTTCAGTGGACTTACACTTACACCTTGTAATTGCCTAGCCTCTACTACTCCGTCTCTCAGATTTGCAACCAAGGTTCGTCGCAACTCCCCTTGATCCCCTTCGTCCAGACCTTTTGTCCGAACGTACTCAAACCTCTCCTGAAGCTCGGTCGCTTTCACTTGAAAGCTGGTTGTTCTGTGTTTGTGCTCTGAACTTGATCACCTTTGGTCAATCTGAATGGCACGTATCAGACTGAGCTCACACCGATGTTTTTCCAGTGGGGAAAACACAACGGCCGTCGCTTTCTTCTTTTCCAATCGATAGGATTTCTTCGTGTATTTTTTATCTTGAAAGCGATGCGTATTAGGGTTGCCTTTGCATGGTATTTATATGCTCGAGCAAAAACCCTAATTTGCATAAGATAATCCCATCAAATATTTAGGAATATATTCCGAAATATTTGATGCATATCTTTCAAATCGGTGAGAGGGAAAACGATGACTTCCTCTCCAAGTCAGCCATGCCGTCATGTCAAAGATATTCATCTGAATATCTGTAATTCGATTTCTTTGCTGGTCGACTTCAGATCGAAGAGATATTCGATCTAGAACCTTCTGGAAAAAACTCTGCGTCTGCTCTACGCTGTATAGTAGTTCCACTAAGTGTTCGAACTCCCCCTGAACTCCTGCTCGAACTGTCTAACTATGTTTTGCCAAACACATGCCACACAAGGGAACATCACATTCCGAGAGGAATGGCTTCGTTCAAAAGTGTGGGGGTATTTGAGTAGTATTTGCACATAGTAATAATTGCACATAGTAGTCAACACTTTTTGAAAATATACACTTTCATGATGTGAAATTAGATGGATCCGATTCATGCATTTCCTTGTGAAAACTAAATTGTGTAAGAACATGCGAATTTAACTTTCTACTTGTCTTTGTGTGCCAAGATAAATGTAGGATGTGGAGTTGAAAGAAATGCCCTAGAGAGGCTTGACAAGCACTCAAAGGACCGGATCCTTACTTTATGGTTTTGTGAAGATTGTGGAGGCTAGCACTTTGGACTTTTGATGGTTTTGAGTGGACTCCGCCATGCAGCGTCTATGCAAGAGGCGGGACGGGAATCAACCCGTCCTATCTCAAGTCCAAGTAGCCGGGAAAAGAGGTGAGCAACCCTCAACTTGACCCGCGCCGAAACGACTACGATGAGAAAGAGCGGGGAGGCATTTCCATATGCTCTTGGGCAATGATTGGACCTCCCAAAAGTGAAGGAAAAAAATGGACAGCATTCACAAAGGAGCAAAGCTCAAAGAGTCATATTAAAGGCCGAAGGCCAAATTGTGAAAGTTCCAAATGGTGAAAGTTTTTACCTGAAGCAAAAGTGAAGTTCTCCCATGCCAAATCAAAGGCCGAAGGCCAAACCTCACTACAAAAAGCTATCCAACCACGCAAACAAAGAAAAAGAGCTCGACCCATTAGCCCGAATCAATCACGTGCTAGAAGAAGCAAGTAAACATAACCATATAGTAAGATCGGATCCGAGAGTGCAGTTCAAAGGCCTAAAAAGGACTATCTCCCAATCATCCAAATTAAATTGCATCTCGGCTCAAAGGTACAAGTATCTAGTAACTTTCATATGTGAGCATAATTTTGTTTGGAAGCAAGTAAGTTATGCATGCAAAGGTGAAGTCTAGTTTTGCATCTCACATTCACATTTAGGACTTAGGGTTTTTGTTCCTCTCTTTGACTAGACTTGTTCGGGACGAACAAGATTAAGTGTGGGGGTATTTGATGGGACGTATTTATACAATTCATCAAGTACACAAAACCCACCAAATAAGACATTTGGTCATACGAACATGTGCTTGTTGATGTCATTTTATGTATACAGACAATTTTGGAGTCTTAAGAGGAATCAGGCTGAAAAGATGGCATTTCAAGCCAAAATCATCACAAGGCCATTTGTGCGATCAGACAGGGTGCACCATGCGAGCGCATGCCGCGGCATCGCCCAGGCCACGCCCCGCGCACCAGCCGAGCCGCTCAGGTCCAAAATCAAGTCGCTCGGGCAAACCATCTGATCTGATGAATCCGCCTCGAGCAAAGTGATCAAAATGGAAAATAAGGTGGACAATGTCGGAAAACCAAGGAGAATGCCCAAGCAGATTGGCAGTTGGCCCAATTCCAAAGCAAAGTCCCCGCGCGCATAGGCACCTAAACCAAGTCGCTCGACCAAACCAGCTAATCTGGCAAATATGGCTCGACCAAGTTGTTATAAATGCCAAATGACTCGGATGACCTCACTTCCTAGACAAAACGCCCGAGTAGGACCAGCCCATGCCAGAGGAATGCCCAAGGTCCGAGTCTTATCAGCCAAATTCCGGTCATTCTAGGCCCGGCGAGGCCTTGATCAAATTCCGGCAAAACGACTTCGACCATTAGGCTTAGAATTACCTCAGCAATCCAAATCTGCAATCCAATAGCCAAGGACCGCCGACCAAAATTTCGGCCAGATTCCGGCCAACTCCGGCCAAGCTCCGACCAAGCTCCGATCAAGCTCAGGCCAAGCACAACCAAGTTCCGACCAATAAGTTCGAACCAAAAACCGAATTCCCTATATTTCGGTTAACTTCTACTATTCATTTCGGTTTGGTTTTGGAATCCGGCTTGCCTCAACTATCCAAGTCCGGTTGGCCTCATCTAGTCCAAGCTAGTTGCCCTTTGGCTTCAAACAAGTGCAAGTCGGTTGGAGGCAAGTGACAAGTCCAAGTGGGGTGGCTTTTGGCTAAACCAATAAAAATGAAGTGCTTTTGGGATATTTCAAGGCCAAAGCTTATCTTCTCCTCCCCTAAACGGACTTCCCTAGCCTATAAATAGAGGGCTTGCCTCATGTAATGTGTAGCCTTCGAAATCTCAAGTCTTTAGAGAGAAGAGAGCTTAACTCTCTTCTCTTCATTTTCAATACAAACACTTTCTACATTTTACTTTGTTCTTCACGTGTTCTTGAGCTCCAAGCTCTTTACTTTCCAGCAAGCACTCTTCACTTTGTTGTCAAGTTCTTGATTTGGAGCTCCTCTCCTTTTACTTTCTTGCACAAAAGCCACGGCTACTTGTATTCCTTGACATGAATACAAGTAGCTAATGCTTCCTTTACTTTCTTGTTGGTTACTTTACTTTCCTTGTTCTTGCCAAGGCTACTTGTATTCCTTGACATGAGTACAAGTAGTTAAAGCTAAAGTTCTTGTTACAAAGCTCACGGTTACCTTTACTTTTCTTGTACTTGTCTTTACGTTTTACTTTTGTAAGTATGGTGCTTGTATTCCTTGCCATGAATACAAGTAGCTAAAGCATATTCGGTCAAAGGGTGTTCATACGTGTGTATGCATCTTGAGACTTGAACTTAATGCTACTTTGTGTGTCAACTAGTTCGGTGCCATTATTCGATTGAACAACAAGGCTAAGTGGATGCTCGAAAGAGGAAAGCTTAGCTGAGTAGTTCAATCTTGATTAGACAACAAGGCTAAGTGGATGCTCGAAAGAGGAAAGCTTAGCCGAGTAGTTTAATCTTCCTTAAGTCGCTTGGTTGATCGTAACTGAGAGATCAAGTGGCTGCACTTATAACTAGAAGTCTATGTCTTGATTTTGGAGTAGATTGTGGTGTAAGTGCTAGAAATGGCCTTACTTTAGGGTTTAAGTCTTGAAAAGGAATAAACCCACGCTTATGAATACAAAGTAAGATCATTTGACGTCTATGATGGTTGTCTCACAAGTAGAGCCTGGCCTGAAAGGGAAGGTGAAGGAGGCCTGGTCATCTGTAGAAACTCAAGGTTGGAAAGGGTTTACCATTCAAAGGAGGCTGGCAGGGGTGAGGAAAATGCTCTCCCACTGGAACAAAAATAGCTTTGGGGATGTTAGAGCAAAGCTGATCAAGACAAGAGATGAGTGGGAAAGGTTATCACTGCTGTAGGAGTCCAGAACATTATCAGAAGAGGAGTCCCTTAGGAAGCTGGCATTGCTGAAAATAATTTGGCTGGTAGAGGTGCAAGATGAGAGGATATGGCGATAAAAATCTAGAATCAGTTGGCTTCGGCTTGGAGACCAGAACACGACGTACTTCCACAGAATGGCCACTTGGAGATCCAAGAAGAATAGCATCTCTAGTATTATGGTGGAAGACAGTTGGGTGGATAAGCCAGAACTGATAAAGAAGGCGGCGTGTGAGTACTTCGCAGGGATATTTAGAAGTCCAGAACCTTGTCAATGGTTCCTGGAAGAATTATCCTTCGGGTACTTGAACAACGATCAAAGACTGTTCCTAGAAAGTGATATTACTGAGGAGGAAATACTGTCTGTCATTAAAGAGTGTGATGGGAACAAGGCACCAGGCCCGGATGGGTTTAACATCAATTTCTACAAGAAATTTTGGTAATTGTTGGAGATGAGGTGGTGGAATTCATTAAGGAATTTTGTAGGAACGGCAGGCTTTCGAAAGGTATTAACAAGACGTATCTTGCCTTGATTCCGAAGACAGTGAATCCCCAAGGTTTCGCAGATTTTAGACCGATCAGTCTGGTGAATTCTATGTACAAAATTCTCTCCAAGTGTTTGGCAAGAAGACTCAGCTCGGTTCTGCCACAGCTCATTAGTCCTAATTAACCAGCATTCATCACTGACAGGAACATTTTGGATGGGATTACGATAGTAAACGAGCTCATCCACGTAATAAAAAAGGAAAGATGATCAGCATTAGTGATAAAGTTGGACTTCAAAAAGGCCTATGACTCTGTCTCCTGGGAATATCTGAGATCAATTCAGGAGAGCATGGGCTTTGGCGCCAAGTGGGTAGACTAGGTTTCTGAATGTTATTCCTTTGTAACGAAGGATAAAAGGGATTTCCTGAATCTTGCTTTTTTTAGGGACACTTTCTCTATGTGGTATTCCACTTCAGCCAGTCTATCGATCCTCATCAATGGCTCTCCTACGAAGGACGTATCGATGGAAAGAGGCCTCCGTCAAGGAGACCCTCTCTCCCCTTTTCTATTCCTATTAGCGGCTGAAGGCCTCTCTAGGATTATGAACAATGCAGTCCAGAAAGGAAGGATCAGTGGAGTGGAATGGGGGAAGAATGGTGCCGCCTTGTCTCATCTCCAGTTTGCCAATGATACTGTGTTATTCTGCAGGCCAGATACGCAAGAAGTGCGGAAAATCAAGCACATCCTTAACACCTTCGCAGTTTGCTCCGACCTTGAAATAAATTACAGTAAAAGTAGATGCCTTGGCATCGGGATAGAAGATGTGGAAGTGCAGAAGTTTGCTGCTATTTTAGGTTGTCCAGTGGGAAATTTTCCCTTGACTTATCTGGGTATGCAAGTGGGAACGAATCCGGGAAGAATAAATACATGGAGTCCAATTCTGCAGAAGTTTAAGCAGAAACTTGCTTCATGGAGAAGCCCAAACCTATCCATGGCAGGGAGGGTGGTTCTAATTAAAGCGGCACTAAGCAATCTTCTTTTGTATTATGCATCTATGTATAAGATGCCAATATCAGTTGTGCATGAAATGGAGAGATTTCAAAGAAGTTTCCTATGGGCAGCTCTGAGGCGCGGAGGAAAATCCACTATGTGAAGTGGTCCAAAGTTACAAAACCGAAGAAATATGGTGGCCTGGGAATACATTGGCTGGTGGACATGAATCTGGCTCTCCTAGCCAAGTGGTGGTGGAAACTGGTAATTGGTAAAGGAGGACTTTGGAGGAAGATGGTGTTAGAAAAGTACGACATTAGGAGACCTCATGCTCCTAACGAGGCGTCAATCCACCCAAAGAAGTTATCAAAGAGTTGGAATGATATTTTAAACATTGTGCAAGGGAATTCAGAGGTTGCCCTGGCATTCAAAGAAGGTCTGAAGTTTAAACTGGGTAATGGTAATTCGACCTCATTCTGGCACGATGTTTGGCTGGGGGATATTCCCATAAAAGGCCAGTACCCTAAGCTTTTTCTATTAGCGGTGGATAAAAAAGCCTCAGTGAGGGAAATGGGATGTTGGGTGGGAGGTGTATGGTTTTGGCAGTTGAAATTTAGAAGGTTTCTCTATCAATGGGAAGAAGTAGGGAAAAAAGAGTTGGAGGAAAGTTTGAATCACATCCAGCTGAAAGATCAGAAAGATGATAAGATTGTTTGGTCCTTTTTGGCGGACGGTAAATTTAGTACAGACTCATTGATGAGGGTAGCAATGACAATCAAAACAATCAAGAAAAAGTGGGAACAAATGCCCTTCCAACTGTGGTCGGGATTGGCGACGCCCAAGGTGGAGTTGTTTATATAGAGAGTCTATGTAGAAAGCCTGCCAACCAAACTAGCACTATGGAAAAGGAATGCCATTAGGAGAGAGGAAGACCTTGTATGTTTGCTGTGTAATTTGGAGCAGGAATCAGTCGATCATCTCTTGTTACACTGCCCTTGGAGTTGGAAGTTGTGGGCAATATGCATTAGTTGGTGGGGAGCTAGTTGGGTGATCCCGGGATCAGCAAAGTGTCTGCTGGAGAGCTGGTTAATAGCGGGAGCCTCCAAATCGTATAAAAGAGTATGGAAAACACTAGGCTACGTAATCCTATGGTCGATTTGGGAAGAAAGGAATAAAAGGTGCTTCCAAGGGAAGAAAAGACCAGTAGAGGAGATTGGGGAATTAGTGAAGATGCGCCTAGCATGGTGGGCTAATTATAGAAGCTCCAAGTGTCCATACTCAACCTCAACAATTAGTAGATGCATTGAAGAAGTGAGGGATAGCTTCTGAGCTATCCAATCCGAAGAGGAGAAGCTTCAACCTGAATGCGAGAGAGGTAGTGATAGGGTTCACAAGCTTCCTATCCTGGCCAGGATATATACCAAGTCACAAGGAAGAGATGAGAGAATAACAAAGAGACCAGTGACTTGTTTAATATCCAGGTCGATGAACCAAAATGTCGCATTATAAGTTTCTAGTGGTAGGGGTGAACCTCTTTAAGTTACAAGAGTGATTGTATACTTTGGTGAACCTCTGTATTTTTTGGTGGTTTCAACCACTTATGAATCAAAAAAAATATCTGATGAGTTTCTTTAATGGGACAAATTTTAGTTTTATTTGATTTTTTAAACAGAGGGATCGAACGACCCAATTCGGGGCGCTACAAAGAAATACCGCAGTAACCAAGTGCCGAAAATATCATCCTAGACAAAGATCAGACAGAGCTAAGGTTAGAGCATCCCCACCATCACTAAAAAAAATATTATTCATTTCTCTCATTCACTTATCTCTCATTTAGTCAGGATTCATGATCTATTTGTTCATGGACATCCCACTCATGATCAAACATAAAGTTCATCATTACTCTATCTTATTTCTACATAAATACAAGCATATAAATAATAAAATATATCATAATGTATCTTTATTTATATATCTTCACAAATTATGAATATTGGTGATTATTTTATTTTTTTAATACTTTTTAATTTTCAAGATATATTCATTAAAAAATATGAATTTAAACTGATAAAGTTCTGACGTGTGACAGGTGTCGCATTATAATTGGTTCAATTCGGTATTTCTTTGTAGCGCCCCGAATTGGGTCGTTCGATCCCTTTGTTTATAAAATCAAATAAAACTAAAATTTGTCCCATTAAAGAAACTAAAATTGGTCATCTCATGATCTTTTTTTAGTTTTGGTCATGAGAGTTGAGCCAATCATAATGCGACACCTGTCACGCGTCAGAATTTTATCAGTTTAAATCCAGATTTTGTAACGAATATATCTTGAAAATTACAAAGTATTAAAAAATAAAATAATCACCAATATTCATAATTTTTGAAATAGAGATACATTTTGATATATTTTGATAGTTATATGCTTGTATTTATGTAGTAATAAGAAAGAGAGATGATGAACTTTATGTTTTGTCATGAGTGGGATGTCCATGACCAAATAGATCATGTGGCATGACTAAATGAGAGATAAGTAGATGAGAGAGATGGATGACATGTTTTTTAGTCATGGTGGGTAGGGGTGGGCGCGGGGCGGTTTGGTACGGTTTAAGGGTAAACCCGCAACCGCACCACATTAACTGGTTTGTAAATTTTTCAAACCGCAAACCGCATCAGAAAAGTTAAAACCAAATATGCACCACACCACTTTATTTGGTGCGGTGTGGTTTGGTTTAAAAACCGACTTTCAAAGTTTACATTAAAAAAAGGAACCCCTGACACTGGACTGTGCCCGACCCAAATGAAACAACACATACCTTAATTACATGACTCACACACATAGTCAAACACTATAACAGATGATAAAAAAACATGAACTTGACAATACATAGAAATAATACCTGATCATTCATGGCTTCCTTGAACCTGTTTCTGATTCTAATTTTTCAAGCTCCGCATAGAGTTCTAGTTCTGTTTTCGTAGGCTCTTTATATATGGAAAATGATCCACCCTAAGCCAATCATTTAGACAAACCAACCCCTCAACCATCTTAGGAGTTAATGTAGCTCTAAATGGATCCACCACCTTTGATCCAAGACTGAAAACTGATTCTGAAGCAACTGTAGAAGCTGGAACTGCAAATTATGTCTCCGAAAATTTTAAATAGAATAGGATACCTTGATGCATTTTCCTTCCACCAATCCAAAAGATTGAAATTCTTGTTTGAAGGGTCTTCAAATGGTTCATTGAAGTACTTGTCTACTTCATCCTTAATCTCAACAACATCCTTCTGTTTTCTTAGCTTCATAAACTGACTCATTGGGCTTGAAATTATTTTTTGTTTTTATATGTAATAATTTTGAATTATTTAATTATATATGCGGTGCGGTTTAAAATGGATGATCTGAGATAAAGAACCGCTTCCGCACCGCTTTATTTGGCTGCGGTGCGGTTTTTAACAAACTGGTTTTTTCCAAAAGTAGTGCGGTTAACCGAACACACTTTTGCAGAACGGTACGAACAGTTTTTAAATTCAGACCGGTTTTTGCCGACCCCTAATGGTGGGATGCTCTTAGGGGATGATATGAGCTCAAAATTGTATTTAAAATATAAGAGTTCTTATAGTTACCATCATAGAATTTTTTTTAAGAATGATGAAATAACTTTTAACAAAAAAAACCATGAGCCAACTAACAAATCAAAAGCTCGCAACGCTTAGACTCACCTAATCTACGTCCAACAAAAAGGCTTTACAAAGTGTAAACTAATGTTTGGCACCAACACTTATCTTCTGCTTTTATTTTCACGCTCAATTTAGGTATTTTGTTGCAGTAATCTCGATCGTACTCAGATATGAGGGTGGTTGTGGAGTTTTTGGAGGCCTGGCGGCGTGTCGGTGTTGGCTGTGGGTGGCGGTTTTGGCGGGTTAGAGGGGACATGGGGAGTTAAGCGGTGTGTTAGATTTGTAGTTTTTTTCCTCTGCTTCGTCGCGGAGCCGGCGACTGTCCAACAGTGATGTATAGTTTTTTTAAGTCTTTTTTGGGTTTGTTTACATATGGTTGCACTTGTTGTTGCGCGTTGCTTTCAATCAAGGTGGTATGCTTACTTCTCTGGGTGTGAGGCCAAGTGGAGCAGCTGCCTGTCCTAGCTAGCTGGATTTTCCTAGCTTTTAAGTCATCCGTTATACCTTTTATTGAGTTCAGTTGGCGTGCTTTCCTTGGCAAGATGCTGATGAACTGAAGAATACATGTGTAACCATATCAAGTTATGAAGGCATGAGCTTAAGTGAAGATTGCAGAAGAGTTCCTTTCTCCGTTGAGGCCTGGCAGGCGTGGAGTTATTACAGGAAGCAGCTGGGGCGTTTTTATTGAGTCTTGTATGTATGTTTTTAGTTGTTGACCGACAATTGGTCATGTTGTTGGTCGTATTAGTGTTTACTTTGTTGAGTCTGTTATGTTGGTTGTGTTGCTTAGCTTTGGTCAGGCCTTGTCAAGCCGTGTTGTTTGGTTTGGTCCGGTGGGTGTTGATTTTAGATTTAGCTGTGTTGTCTCCAGGTGTTTGTTGTTCCCTCCTTGTCGTTTACAAAAAAAACACTTATCTTCTGAAGTAAATGTTGTACTATCCAATGCTCATAATTTCATCCTTAAGTCCCAAAAGTTCAATTCATAGTACTATTAATTGAAGGTACCTCGTTTACCAAAAAAACACTTATCTTCTGAAGTAAATGTTGTACTATCCAATGCTCATAATTTCATCCTTAAGTCCCAAAATGTTCAATTCATAGTACTATTAATTGAAGGTACCTCCTAATTTTTTGTTGTTTAAGTTGTCAACTTTATGAGAATTAGGTCAGTAGAATGAGAGTTTCTATACAAAAATTGGAGAATCTTTTTTTTTGCAAGATACTAGTTCTGTGGAACCGGTATTCCACGTGGAATTATTTTTTTCTCGGTTGGTCCACATATAACCCAAACGTACTATATATACATTCTCGAATTATACCGGTTCCGAGGAAACCGATACTAGTTGAAATGTAACTATCGTTTCTCCAAAAAGCATTATTGTTCGAAAATGCATATTACCGGTTCAAGGGGAACCGATATTATCAAAAAGAGGGCAAACGAGATACGTGAAACTCGTTTAGTGTATTTTGAATATGTGTGTTTGAAAAGGTGGAAATTTGAATAGAAACTCATCGCTCAATTGTCCACCACAGCTGAAGTTGCCACTTTGGCATTTGGGAAACAAGATTAGCATTGTCGGTGCCGATAGGTTGGATTTCATAACCAAATTGGCACTGGCAGTGTCTGTTTCATTAAACATTGAACATGACAAACAAGTGAAAATAACTATGCCATCAAAATTTTTCCTTTCCACCACATTTTTCATTCTTGTTGGACCCTTTGTGTTTTGATGATAACAAACACTTAACTAATATTTGACTTGAGTGTGCAGAAATCACAAGTCCGTCTGAGAAGTCGCAGGGTCCACAATGTCTGAGAGAAACGTGGCTGGACATCTCTGAGAAAGCTTGGCACTACGAGAGAGATGAGATCTGCGTGAGGGACGAGATCTGCACCGACATTGTGCTTGGATCATATCTGAGAAGATATACGGAGTGGATACGAGATCTGGAAGTAAATGAGTAGAATATATCAAGATATGAAGATATACTCAAGATGTGTGATGAATACGAGATATATTCAAGAGATAACGATATGGAAATATACAAGATATGCTCAAGATATATGCTAGAGATATATGAGCCGAATATGGAAGGGAATCCCTTGATTGAGTTAAGATATGGAAATATCCTAACTAAATCATATCTACAGGCGGATCTCTGACGAAGATCAGATCTGCTTATTGGAGCCAACTATAAAAGGAGGAACATTCTTTAGTTTTAAGTTCGGCTGTTCAAAGAGTGCTATCGGAGATTGAAGCTGCGATCAATTCCGGAAGTCGACGAAGTGCTGCTGTGTGCGGACAAGAGCAAGATCTATTATTTGGTATTCGAATTGAGTAGAATTGGTTTACTGTCACTGAGTGAGACAGATTGTAACATTCTACAAGCATATTCGTCAAGTAATAACATTGATCTTGAAGCCCTTCTGGAACTTTCCAGAAGGCAAGTGATTTTCAGCCTGTTGCAAGGATTGCAATAAGGTTTCCACTATAAATCTGTGAGCACTTACTTTGTGCACTTTATTTCCTGCACTTGAGATAATTTCCGCTGCCATCTGTCTGAGGAATACCACATAGTGATCTCCCTCACATAGACGGCTAACCTAACGATCCAACAATTCTGCACAGGGAGATAAATGAGCTAGATGACTTTGTAGCTCATGGGCGAACGCACATCAAAAGTAATGGGGGCAGTTGTCCCCAATCAATTTTTCAAATTCTTTATTAAATATATGATTAATTTAATTAATGCTCTCATTATATTTTACACTTTGCCCTCATTATTCTTTGATATTAAGATTTCGTAATTTAGAAATAAGTTTACGTTATATTCTTACTCAAAATAAGCTTGTTCTCATAACTAATCAAAGTAAATCTAACTTTAAAACGAATAAATCTTGTAATCAAACAAATACTATCCCAATTGAATTTAGAATTATGTTTCAAACTCTTAACAACCGTGTAAAATCTTCGCGTCTGAGGAAATGATAAGACACGAGAAACAAGCAGTAACTAGACAATTTGACGGTTGTTTTAAAATCGTTCTTGAGTTTTGAAGTATAATAATTTTACTTTACATATGTCAAAACCAGTGTTCTAAGAACACTCCGTCTCTTCTAGGCCCCGCTAAGAAGGTAAAATTCTTGAATATATTCCCATTGTTTGTATATAGTGTTTCTTTTTTTTTGGTGTGATTCTTTTGTTTATCATATTGAAAAAAATTTATTTCATACAACTAGTAATATGATAGGAGATAGTAGAGTCGTAAAGAGCAAATATAATGTAATTTAAATATATGTTTAACTTTATTAACTAACATTTAATATCACCCCGGATAAAAAAAATGCTGAGTCAGCCACTATTGTAGCTATCAAGTATTGAAAGTGACTTGCTCGGGTTGAGATTGATTACTTTTGAATTGAGAAAATTCTTCGTTGGCTTGGTTGAGATTACAAACCAGAGCTTTCGTGTTATGTTTTTTTTTGAAAAGATGATGATTATCATTGATAAAAAAGGATGTACAACTAAACGAACACAACAAGACCACAACAACCCTGTAGACGCACTACACACCAGTACACGAAAAGAAAAACAAACTGCAGGGAAAACAAACTAGCTGAATGGCTAAAAACACTAACAGAGGCAACTCTAAACATTGAACCCCAAACTCATCAACCACATCTTATCGTGCAGTCCCAAATTAGCTGAATATAAGCCCGCTAATTTAACTTTCAGACTCCAAACAACAGACCTAATAATGTTAACCAGTGTAAGTCTTTCTTATCTGAAAATAATAAGATTTCCAATCTTCCGAATTTCAAACATTGTGGTTGTCAATCCTGCAGCGATGAACCTGGTTCTCAAGTGGTTTTGGTTAAGACTTTTAAACCAGGGTATGAGGAGATGCCATGACTTTGGCACCCTAAACACCTTCAAAAACTTTAAAACATCTCCACATATAGCACTTGACACTCTGCAGCAAAAGAAGAGATGATCCCTCATTTCTTCTTCCACATTACACAACACACAAGAGTTCGGAACCATGAGGCCCCTATTCCTCAGCCTAGCTTTAGTCAAGAGCTTATCTTGCGCAATCAAAACCGTATTGAACGATGCCCGAAGATGATTAAATCTGTTCCAGGCCAATTTATACCAGTCCACTTCCGCTGCCGCAGCTTTCAAAGTTGAATAAGTGTCTTTTACATTGAAACCAATCTCGTTTCCTATCCACTTCAGCCCACCATTTACCACTGCCATACATTTAGAGCTAATTTATTTACACACACCCAATCTCCTCAAAACCCAAGAGCTGTTGATGAACTTATCATTTTCCCACCAGCAGACTCCTCTCTTCCAATAGGCTTTAGTCCAACTAATCCAAAGATTATGATTTTGTCTATTCAAATCCCAAAGTTGGTTAAGAATCATAGCGTCATTCATCACATCTAAATCTTTAATCCCCAGCCCTCCTTCCTTTTTTTCCAAGCAAGTTGTGTGCCAACTAAGAAGTTGGCTACTTCTCCCTGTGGCGCATCCATTCCAAAGGAATTTGGCACACGTGGCATTTATGGATTTGAACACTGTTTTTGGAAGAATAAATATCCTCGCCCAGTAATAAACAATGGCTTTAAGGACAGACTGGATGAGGACCCTTCTCCCAGCTCTAGACAAAACCTGTTGTTCCACTTCTCCAATTTGTTAGTAAGCTTTTGGATAATAATTGAGCAATCACGAGTGCTGATGGATTTGGAAGTAAGAGGGAAACCAAGGTATCTGACCGACAAAACGCTAATCCTAGTGTGAAGCAGGTTCTCTGTCCAAGAACGCTTATCTTCATTCATACCCGCAACAAACACTTGACTCTTATCAATATTAACTGATAATCCGGAGCATTGGAGGAAACCATCCAAAGCTGCCTTAACTTCCAGGATAGAAGAACTTCTCCCATTGCTAAAGAAGAACATGTCATCGGCAAAAATAATATGCTTAAGATCCACACGATGGCATTTTGGATGATGGTAAAAACCAGTTGCCTTAGTGAGCCATTTTAAGAGACGAGATAAATATTCCATGGTGATAGTAAATAAGAGCGGAGAAATGGGGTCACCTTGATGCAAACCTCGCTTCCCTTCAAAGAAGTCCACCATTTCACCATTAATTTGCACCGAGAAGGACGTGGACTCAACACACATTCGTATCCAGGAAATAAATTTCAATGGAAAATTAAGGCCTATAAGCATGAAAGTTCCAATCAATTGAATCATAAGCTTTGCGAAGGTCGATCTTCCAAGCCAAACGCTCGCTAATAGTCCTCCTTCCATAACCGGCAACCAGTTGTTGCGCAAGGCAAATATTACCGATGAACGCCCTCAAATGAATGCTCCTTGAGCCAAATCGATAAGATCAGGAATAACGACTTTCAGACGCTCAACCAGAATACCCGAGATCACTTTGTACGAGACGTAAGACGTTACAACAAGAGATTGAACGAAAGTCCCCTGGTTCAGCTGCAAGGCTTGTCTTGGGGATAAGAGCAATAAACGCCGAATTTGTACCCTTAGGCAATGACTTATATTTGAAGCAGTGGCGAATTGACTTGTAGAATTCTTTACCTATAAGATTCCAGTTAGTTTTATAAAAATTGGCAGAAAAGCCATCAGGTCCAGGAGCTTTGTCTGCTTCAATCTTACTTAGAGCCTCCCAAATTTCTTTGTCACTTGCCTCCTTAATAAGGCCTCTGCATTGGTTCTCCTCCACATTATTACCTCTGTTAATCACCTCGGGATTAATGGGGACGCACTCCTTGGTCTGGGCTAGGATAGATTTAAAGTGAGAAACGAATTCTCTCTTTATAATCTTCAGATCTGAGGAAACAGAGCCATCTTGACATCTAACAAATTTAATAGAGTTCTTGTTCTTATGACCTTTAAGCACACTATGGAAGTATTTAGTATTCGCATCGCCCTCTTTAAGCCACATCATCTTTGCCCTTTGTTGATAGAACAGAAACTGTTAACCTTTCACTTTTCTGTACTCTTTAGCCAAGGAATGCTCAGTATGCGTAAGAGCGGCTTCATTAGGATTAGCTTCTGAAGCCTTTTGAGCTTGGCCCAGAGCGATCCTCAGGTTGTCAACACGACTGTCTATACCCTTTGTTACATTCACAAAATCTCTTTTCATCATCTGCTTCAGTTTCGCTTGGAAATTAAACATATTATTGCTCTTTCCAGTACTCCTCTAAGAGTCACTAACCTTGCCATGATAATCCTCCATCCGCTCCCAAAAATTGCAGTAGCGAAAAGACGATTTCCTGATGGGAATAGAGCTCCAAGAGATCACCGCGGGAGAGTGGTCTGAAACACCAGGGGAAGGAACATTGTCGTAGCTTCTGGAAAACGATCTAGCCAGATGGTATTACCCATCACTCTATCCAGTTTGCACCAAATACGGTCTTCCAGGTTAGTATTATTGTTGCTCCAAGTAAACTGACAACCACTAGAATCAATGTCAGATAAGCCACAATTGTCGAAAAATTTCCTCAAGTCTTCAACATCTCGATCTCTAACCATCATCCCATTCCTCTTTTTAAAGGGGTGCAGCATTGAGTTGAAATCCCCCATACACAACCATCCATTCAAAAGATGTCTAGCTTTAGCTTCCAAATCATTCGACATCACTGCTCTTTCGATCGCTGAATTACTAGCATAAACAAAAAGAAGCCTCAAAAGACTGGCCGCTGTATGTATTCTACAAATGATAAAATGGGAATCCCGAGTGATTAGGTTGAGTTTAATCACATCGTTATCCCACAAAATTAGAATCTTTGCCCACCAATTTAATAAAGAACTACAACAGCCTCTCCAAGACGAAGTCGGACTACAACCGATAATAGCACTCTCCACTCTATCCTCTTTTAATTTAACTTCCAGCAATGCTATACAATGAACTTTTTCTCTTTTAATCAACTCCTTCGCTTCAGCTTTCTTTGAGGGGTGATTTAAACCCCTAATATTCCAGCAAGCGACTCTATACATTAAGATGATCAATTTTTTTAACCTCCCCTTCCTTACCTTCTCTACTTTCATCGATTTAGTCCCTTTTCTTTTCTGATGTTTACCTGCCTCTTTTTGCTTTGAACTAGCCCCAGAATCAGTCTCATTTATTCCAGTGCTAATATCTTCTCCTCCTGAGTTTCTCTTCTCTTTTTGTTTTGCTCTCTTCAAGGCACTCTTAGAGAGGAACCTCTCGAAACCATCTGCTAAGGCGGTTTTGCGTTTAGGATCATCAAAGGCTATTTCTTTCGGCCTCCTGTTATCCTCTGTCATTTCTGGTATAGCCATTTCTTTCTGGGTATCTGGTACAATTGAACATAAATCTTCCACATCTTGTTCAACCCTTACAAGCAGATCTTCATCAACTGCCACCTCCGGGGTTTCCTCAACGCATTCCTTATCAATGTCATCTATTCCTTCTTTGTTTTTCTGCTTAAACTCCATTACTTCGCGCCTTCTCATTGCTTCTAACATCACTTCCAGGTTAGGCTCAGGGCATTTCTCCACCATGTAACCGAAATTACAGCAGTTAGTACATTTTGGGGGCTTCCATTCATACATCACCAGTTGAACGTAACAGTTCCCGTAGGGGTCCTGGTATTCAATAGAATCCTGCAATTCAACCTCAGCATACACTTCCACACAAACTCTCATATAATTGTAACTGAGGCCGTCCTCCATCACCCCATTCGTGCAAATAGGCTTCTCAAGGGAAGAACATAAGAGACTGAGGATTCTGGAGTCCGCTATGTGAGCCTTAATCCCAGGTAGTCTCACCCAAACTGGAAGGGAAGCCACGCTGTCAAATTTGTAGTCTTCTATCTCCGACCAAGTCTTCAAAATGAATGGTCTATTGTCGAACGTCCACGGTCCACCCGAAAGAACATCCAGCATCTTCTCCTCCCACCCGAAAAATTCCTTCATTGAGCTGTGACACCATCACCACTGAATCGTCCCCCCACGTGGCTCTAACGAACCCCTTCATCCTTCCAAGGAATGACTTAGTTCCAAACACGAAACCAACCAACGCATTTTTAAACTTGGTAGTCGCCTCGCCCCACATCTCCTCTAGAATAACAATCCGGTCTGCACCTTGCATCTGAGGGAAGAACTGAAGCGGCCCTCCCTTTCCCTATTTCTCGAACGAGCAGTTTTCGCAGCCCAGAAATTCTTATTTTCTGCTTGAATTGCTGCTCCACCTTTGCTAGAACATTTGCACTAACACCGCGCTTAGCTTCGCTGCCTTCTCCCTGGCCTTCCAATCCGACACCCATCGCTGCCGTCCTCAGCATCCGACCTATGTCATCAGTAGCGGGGGCCTTGCCCTTGTCCGTAGTCGTGACGGCGACCGCTTCAGATTTTTCTCCCGCCGGGGAGGCGATCCCCATCGCAAGCAATTTCTCCCTTAGATCCACGCGTCGGCGCGTGGTATTCTCACTAATTCACCGATGCCTACTTTCTATTGCAGATACAGACCCTTCCGTGTTATGTTGATGATATGTAGTAACTGAAAAAGCAAGATAGGGCATATTTCTATATCCAGAAATATATTTTTATTTATTTGATGCATATTAATGAAAAATGCTAGTTGATATATTCAAGCCCGAGGA
Organism: Rhodiola kirilowii; assembly: GCA_033675215.1. Classification (NCBI taxonomy): domain Eukaryota; kingdom Viridiplantae; phylum Streptophyta; class Magnoliopsida; order Saxifragales; family Crassulaceae; genus Rhodiola; species Rhodiola kirilowii. The sequence goes on from CM066198.1 coordinate 25,177,427, forward strand.
ATGTCCTCTGAAGCATTATGTCTGTATCCATCATGATTGTGTTGCTATATCCACTTGGGCAGCAAACAAAACTGACCAACAATGTAGCTTCTTACTTTACACATATGAAACGAATTGCGTAGTGCTCAAAACACAAGTGACTTCGAGTTTTTTTTTAAAAAAACTCACTTCTTCATACTATGTCAATCAAATAACTTGGTTGGATTATCAAGATTGTTGTATCTATGTAATCACAACAAATATGAACAAACCACAACAGAAAAATAAAACCAAAAGCTATAGGCTTACTATGTGCGAACATATCTGATCTTTTTCAGAGTTGACTTACTATGTGCTGCTATCTCCCTTCAGTTTATGTACCCGAAACTGAGCTGATGTTTTTCTATATAACAGATTGAACTTGGTTCAGACTTTGGAAGGCAAAAGAGGGTCAGTCAACTGGGAATCACTTCCACTACGGAAAGTATGAAGTAAAGAATGCCTGCCAGGAAAAAGCTAACAAACCAAGCATTGTTGTAGATGATGACGAACAAGTCTGGAACTGAACTAAGGATTCCTACATTGTTCAGCAAGCCAGGAACTACAGGAACGATACCGACTACTAGAGCTACCATGGCCTTCAAATTATAACCGCCTGAATAGTAATAAGCTCCTTCAGGACTTAATGTGTACAAGTCCTTCAGACTTAGATTCATTCGGCGGATGAGATAGTAGTCAGCAAGAATAATGCCTCCGATTGGGCCCAGTAATGCAGAATACCCGACAAGCCATGTGTAGACAAAACTCTCGCTGGACTTCAATAACCTCCACGGCTGAAAAGCAATGCCAAGCAGCGCTGTCAGCAGAGCTCCTCTACGAAACGTGAACTTGGATGGACTAAGATTGACTAGCGCATTGGCCGGTGCTACCACATTCGCTGCAATGTTGGTTGTTATCGTGGCAAGGCTAATTCCAATGATAGCTAGGATTATAGTCCCCAACCCTCCAATCTCCCCAAGTAGCTGAATCGGACTAGAGATGACACGGCCGAAAATCACAGCAGTGGATGAAGTTATCGCCAACCCAACAAATGTAAACAGTCCCATGAACACTGGAAGCCCTGCCTGACCAATGACTTGATCAGTTTGCGACCTGGCATACCGCGTAAAGTCAGGTATGTTCAATGCCAGAGTTGCCCAGAAGCTGATATTTGCAGTCAACGAAGGAAAAAACAACGCCCAAAACTCCCTATTCGACAGCCTAGATGACAATGACAGCATGTGACCAAAGCCACCAGCCTTCACATAAGCCCAGATCAAAAAGCTACAAGTCAGCACAATCAAAATGGGAGCTGAGTACTTCTCCAGCTCCCTAATTCCATCAATCCCCCTCCAAACAATCGTCAATTGCGCCAACCAGAACACGATAAAGCAAGCGAATTCCAGCACAGATGTTCCTAACCAAGCCACTTCAGTAGCCCAAACTGAGCTTTTAACAAACCCGGGCAATAGCAAGAAAATGGCTTCACCACCAATCCATGTCTCAATCCCATACCATCCACAACCCACCAAAGCTCTCAGCAGCGTCGGCACATTCGCTCCCCGAATCCCGAAAGCCGATCTAGCCAGCACAGGGAATGAGATTCCATATTTGGTCCCTGGTTGACCTGTTAACACCAATGGAATCAACAAAATAATGTTGGCAGTTACAACAGTAGCTATACCCTGCCACCAAGCCATCCCTACATCCACCAAGCTCCCAGCAAGATAAAAACTTGGGACTCCAACCACCAATCCAATCCATAAACTGGCAAGTTCCAACCAGGTGAAGGTCCGTTCTGATGGTGTGGTTGGTCTGAGATCGTCATTGATGAGAGCCAGGTCAGGCCGGAACTGAACCAAGTCATCAGAGGTGTTCTGATTCTGATTATTAATGGACACCATTGTTGTAAAAGTGTGGCGTTTTCTTAGAAGGGTTGAAGATGGATGGGAGGTGAGTTTGAGGTGGAGAGGTGGTTGGTTAGTGGATGTGGATGAGAATTTGAGCTTTGAAGAAGGAGATGGGGTGAGAAGGATGGTGGGGTTTGAAGGTGGAGAGATGAAACACTGCTTGCTGGAAGCCATTGAATGGATCAGTAGCTAGACTGAGATGGGTTTTTGAGTTGTGAGATTCTTTCTGATGATGTTTTGTGTTGTGAAGATGGAAGACAATTGAGTGGTGGGTTTTGATCTCAGACTGGGTTGACTTTGTTTTCATGTGTTTTGTGGCGTATTAAGCGGTGTTATTAAACTTGGACCGACCTGGTCGGTTCGATCGGTTCGATCCGGAATTGGTCATCGTACCGATTTGGTTCGGTTCTGTTATCCGATCGGTTTACAAGCGATCTGGTCAAAACCCGATTGACCTGGTGGGTTGACCCGATGACCCAATTTTTCATGAAAACGTGATTTGATCGGTTCAATCGGTTTGATTTGGTATTAAAAAATATTTATTCATTTTGACTTGGACAAGACTCGAACCTAATCTTCCTCTATAATTATCATCTCTCCTTCCACCAAGATAAACAAGATTCTTGTTTTAATATTTGTTTCAATAATCTATATTCATTTATCAAATCTATAAAATTTATTACTTATTATCAATTTAGCTAGAAATTCAATTAGTCTTAGAAATCCCTTATTATCGTGACTTGCAAATTTAGACTAAAATTGTTATTGTTGTTCTATTATTTTTATATTATTGATTTGTACTTTATCAAATTCTAAATTTGTTATGGTATGTTGTTATGATCAGATCATAATCATGTAACATTTATTCAAGTCATAAATATGTTAAATTATAATATCATATATAAGTATTTTATTTTTATTTTTTAATATGTGCGAGTCAAACCGGTTGAACCACTGACCCGTTGACTTGACCGGTTCGATCCACGGTTTGGTTTTAATAACACTGGTATTAAGTCGTACAAAATGGGACAGCAACACCGGGATGGAACAGCAAATCAAATTTATTTTTCATGTTTCACATACCTTATGAATGGACATGGAAAATGTCATGGAATGAAAATTAAATGGAAAATTAGTGGAAAATCATTTTTACATGCATTAGTGTATGGGGGTTGAGATCTGGTGAGAAGTGAGCTTATAGTGAGAAATAAGAATTAATACAGACCATTGATCTTAATTAATCAACATACAAAATTACACACAAATAACATTCAAATCAACTAAATCGACGCTTACGGGGGTATTTTAGTCATAAACAAAATCTATCAAACCTCCAATCCCCTTAATTGTGAAATTGCGAAACCAATCCTCTCGACCTAATCGACAATCAGATTCGTAGCGACTGCACATAGTAGAGACGACGTCCATGGAAGATAGGTCGAGCCCTCTGCCAAACACGTCGAATCAAGTATACGGTGTGTTTCCTATCTACATTTTTTACTGTCACAGCTTATTAGGGTTTGAGAAATAGATCGACAATTTGTCTAATGAGTGTACTGCGTGTTTCCCATCAAGCTGCGCATTTTAGATTTAGGTGGAGTGCTAAAATATGTATCATCATTTAGCAAGATGCGTAGCATAATGTATTTTAGTTTTATGTGTAGCGATAAAATACGTAGCCATGTTGGTTATGTATCATAATTCGTAGCATCTTTTATCGAGATGTGAATCATACTATATCAGGCTGCGTGTTTTGGGTGGAGTCATATTTGTACTATGATGATCATAATTTGTAGCTCATAATTGTAACATTGTATCGTAAACTACGTAATATGGTGAACAAAACAAGCAATCTGTATATATGAGGCAGATACTTATTGGTAGTAGTCATATTGGTTTAATATTGGTAGTAAATGATCATAACGTATACTCTTCCAATCATAATTCGTAGCTTGAATGATAGTAAAATTTGTACAATATTGATATAATTCGTAGCTCATAATTGGTACATTGTATCATAAACTACGTATGATGGGACATTGTAGTTTCTCTGCACCAGTTTTCACTGCTTGAAATTTCTGTACCATTCGAACTCGTGTAACCTTAATAAGTAGCTTATTTATGATAATTTGTTGCAGGTCTTATTGAATTAATAGGACATCCTTCCGAGCAGGCCCAAGCAAGGACATCCGCAAGGGCACGTTTCAGGCCTCATCACCTGGCAGATTTCGTTGTGAAGATTTAGAATATTATGCACCAGAGTTTGTTAAGACAGCTGTGATATTGCTGTGTGATATTTGCACTGCAAATGTGTCAGTCTGCTAGGCTATCCATTTGTTTCTTCCCCCGACATCATTGATGCTTTCATTGGCTTTGAGCCATGCATGAAACATGCGCATCCACCAAAGAAACAAAGTATCAAGACCTCTCCTCCATAATCCTCCAACACAGCGACCAATTCACCTCCCTTCAGTCCTCCATGGACGCCATGATGCAGCAACTAAGTGAGCTCACTCTCACCATCGCCCATCAGCATAAGCAACCACTTCTTCCAAACCCTCCCCCTTACTTCCAAATCCTCCCACCCCATCCCTGGATGCCATAGCCTTTCATACACACACCCCCAGACCAACCCCATACTTAAAACAGAGTACCCAAACTTGAAATACTTTTTTTCTCAGGTGATAACGCTGATGGCTGGCTCTTCCAGATTGAGCATTTTTCCAGTTTCATTCCATCCAACCTGAGCAAAAACTCTTCATCGCCACCATCTACATGACTGGCCCAACTCTCATATGGTACCAGTATATGTACTCCATAAATAAGCTATCCACTTGGGAACACTTCCGGCAGGCCTTAGAGCGTCGTTTTAACCGCTCCAGCTTCGTCAACCATAAGGTTAACCTCTACAATTTCAAACAAACATCATCTCTTACCTCCTACATAGCCACCTTTGAAAACTTAGCCACCAAAACTCCTGGCCTCACCACAAATAACTTGCTGAACTATTTTATCTCTGGCCTGTGTGCTGATATCTGCAAAGACCTCTTAACCCATCGCCTACAAACCTGACTGATGCTGTTGGACTGGCCACCCTCATAGACGACAAATTGGAACCTCCAACCCATCATCCATCTCGATTACACAACCGAAACACCACACATACTCCCCAAAACCATTATAATCCAATATACACCCACAAAACACCTTCCCCAGTCTATCCCCAACACCACGCCTTCCATCACGAAGACTTACCGCCACCGCAATGGCATCACGAAGGGAGCGTGGCCTCTGTTATAATTGCGAGGAGTGCTTCCTTCCCGGTCACCAATGTTAGCCCAAATTTCAGTGTATCCTCGTTGAAGAATCCATTGAACTACCCGAACCCAACTTACCACCTGAAACCCATATTGACCAAGCCTTAGCCCCGATATGCCCTGACCTAATCCTTCCCAACACTGAACCCATTGAACAAGCTCCCACCATTTCCTTACATGCCTTGGAAGGCCACTTTATGCCGACCACCCTCCGCCTCCAAGCCATCATTGGAGGCATGCATCAATGGTTTTAATTGATGGCAGCTGAACTCATAACTTTCTTCAGACTCGGCTGGCTAAATCCCTTATCTCCCAATCCAACCATCACCCCACTTGAGTGTTACGGTGGGTAATGGCGCCACACTGTCATGTGACGGCTACTGCCCTCAAATTCCAATTCAGCTTGATAGATAGTCATTTGCTGTTGATTTCCATCTTTTAGATTTACGTGGTGCTGATTTGGTATTAGGTGTTCATTGGATTGTAAAGATTGGGCATGTTCTATTTCACTACAGGGCCCTCTGGCTCTCATTTGAATGGGATGGTCAACCCATTAATCTTCATGGCCTCCGTCAGCCCACCTTGACAGCTTTAACCCTCAATCAACTCTAGAGAGTTGTTGACATAGATGGAGCAGCTTCGTTGTTCTTACTGGATGCATCATGGTCCAATCATAGTGGGCCCACACCTGAACTCCCTTCAACCTAAACTGATCCACCTTTAGCACCTGTTGTTCGCACCGCACTTGTAACATTACTCTAGCAATTTGTCACAGTCTTCCAAACACCCAGTAAACTTCCACCTCATCGATCTACCGACCATCACATCACCTTACAAGCCGACGCCTCTACCAAGAATGTTAAACCCTATCGCTATCCTCAATCGCAGAAAATAGCTATTGAAAAGCTAATCTCGGAGATGCTAGCTGACGGAATAATCCAACCTTTTACTAGTCCCTTCTCATCACCCATCCTCCTGTCGAAGAAACGAGATGGTGCTTAATGCTTCTGCGTCGATTATCGTTCCTTGAACAAGGTCACTATCCGCGACCGTTTCCCTATCCCGAAGGTCGATGAGCTCTTAGTTGAGCTTAACGGTGCCACTGTTTTCACCAAATTCGACCTCAGATTAGGATACCATCAAATTCGAGTCCACCTGGCTGATGTGCATAAGTGACGTGTAGTATTTTGAGCGTCATATACAATTTATAATGCCGGTAAGAACCGGATCGTCCAAGGGAGCATATTTAAGCTTATGCACTATGTAAGGTTGAGCTTCTATTTATTCTAGTCGGAATCGAGTGTTTTGTTTGGTTTTATAAAATAAATAAGTAAGTAAGAAAAAAACGGGTTTGACGGATTTCGAGAAGTATTTCGGGGAACTACTTCACTTACCCAACATTAGAATCGAGTTTATTAACTAGCATATAAGGATTTGCCTATATTGATTGGAAAATAGCCGCACAATCCAAGTAAGAACCTCACCCTTTCAGCCCTATTGGTTCAAATTGGTATTGTACCTTAAACTACAAACCTCACCCTTTCAGCGCTATTGGTTTGAATCAAGTAAGTCACTGATGTTTTCCAACTCTCGCTGCATAAACATGGAGAGTCCTGGTCATAAAACTAGCCTTCCCCACTACAAACTTGGGCTACTCTCGTAGTCACCGAGTTCGTAACGTGTAGTTTACTTAATAGTCTGACGTTTAGCCTCACCCTTTCGGCGCTATTGGCTTAACGTCTCAAAGCAATACACTTAGGCATTTTCTCAAGCACCTAGTATGCATCGCTGGGGTTTGGAGCTAAGTGAAATACAAATCATGTAAAACAATCCAAATCATGCAACGATTAATATATTAAACGATTCATAGTCAAGTGAGATTGGTAGGACCCCAAATTATGGGTCACTACTCACTATCCATAGTCATGGAAATACAAATCATGTTTTGTTCTAAACGAAAACTACAAAGAGAAAAAGGAATGACTACACCCTTCGAATTGATGTCGATAAGCCCTTTAAGCTCAATCTTCGATCCGATCAAAATCCTCGTGTTTTCATGCTCCCTTCTCTCTTTTTTCGTCGTCTCCAAGTGTTTGGGATGAAGGTGTATGTGCGTATGAGTGTTGAGAGTTCTGGGTTGTAGCTGCTCCTCTCTATTTGTTTAATTTGACTTTTTTTTTCATTTTTTCCAAAAACCTAGCCCAAATTGCGTTTTTGGCCCATTTGGCCCCGTAAGGCATGTGTCGTTCGTGTCACTTAATAAGTGATACAGGTGAATCCAGAGAGGTTGCAGTGTCACCTATTATTGACAGATCATGACACGGGTGACACATGTGCATTTTGTATAGCAGGCTTCGGCTCACGTTTTGACCTCTTTAACGACTGAACCAGCTTTTGGTGTAAACTACAAAGTTGTAGCACTTCATCTCAGCTTTCCAACAAGTCATAGATCAATGTATTTGGACACCGTATGCGCTCTGGGCGTGTGTGACAAGTAGGGAGGTCAATCCGCCTATTTTTGCACTATTTTTGCCCAAATTTCCACGAAACGCTTTGTTCGCCTTAGATTCGTTTTTCACCTGAAAAGCATTAAAACATAAAGTGAGAGCTCATATATATAAGGAAGATGATCGAAAATCTTTTAAATGTTGAGCATAAATAGTACTAATTTATGCTCATCAAAACACTCCACACTTAAAGTTTGTTCGTCCCGAACAAACATGAACTAAATCCTAACCACTGTCGTAGGGAACACGAGTGCATTTAGTGTATGCACCAAGCCTTTAAACCTCCAGGCTACCCTACAGGATGAGTTGTAGTCTCGTGAGAGTTTCAGAATAGGGAATACTCACAAATCCTATCGGCGACTGGCTAATATGCATGAACAAGATAGTTCCTTTGTTATCTAGGCAATACGCAACGAATACCCCATGCACATCAACTAAACTAGTAATCAAAGACTAACTCCTTTTCAAAAGAATTTCGAACCACCAATGACCTTACAAAGATGCACATTCAAAGGCAATCAATATTAGAGTTATCAAATGACTAACCGAACAATTCATTCACCTTTTCACAAGATCCTCAAAACATGAACCTTAGAAACACACACACACAAAAACATGCCAACCGCGCACCTATGCTATCAAGAAGGATAGTCCATGGGCTAACGATACAAAACTCATTTCCAAGTCTTAGGAGCTAAGTCCATAGTCCATAAGGAAAGATGAGTTTGACATTTCATTTTCAAAACTATCTCAAACAAAGTCATGCTCACGTACTAGTACAAGGGTCATCCCTCTACTCAAGTCACATGCATACAAACTAAAAGTAATGATGGAAAGTACATTGACAAACTTAAGGGTGTGCCTCATATTTTTTTCTTTTTCAAGGCATTTTGCCCAAGATATGCTTCACGAATTTTTCTTTTGATAGCTTGCCTTATTTTGGCTTGTGCTTGCAAAAACTTTTTGCTTTTCTATTTTTTTTGTTGCTTGCCTTATTTTGGGTTGTGCTTGCATATACAAAATTTTTTTGGGGGTCAATTTTATACCCATATTGACTCCACACTTAAAATTTGGGAATGTACTAAGGATATAAATGGTGTGTGCATACAATGTAAAAGAATAAAGATCAGCTAAGAGCAATGACTAAGTTTTCGAAGACAAAAAATATATTTTCATGCTTGTTAATTCTATGCTCAAGTGATGCACAAAGGTTGCCTAAATCATTAGATAGACAAAAGATAACAACAACATTGACGCCTAGGAAATATGCACTCAAAAAAGTAATTGAAACTAGATAGTTGAGGAATGGGGTTATGCGAATGCCTTGGAAATTCGAGTACTCAAATGTAAGCTAGCGCATAAAAAGTGCAAGTGCCTAGACATGGATGATGTAAATAGAATGCACTACACACCCACTCCACACTTAAGAGGAAGCTTAGTCCCTAAGCGATAAATATATAGAAATAAAAAGTGTAGTGCAAAGGGTTTCTCTGAAGTTGTAGCTCAAAGAGTGTGAGTCATCGTTTGCTCATTCCTTTCCCGCATATGACAACAAAATCTGTAAAATATACAAGTGACCACTTGATATACATTAGCAGAATATGTCACAAGTACTATATGTATCACAGTAGGGACTCCACAGTTAAATAAAAAGTTTCTAGTGAGCGATGATCAGAGTGCAAAATAATTTTGATAAGGCATCTTACAAATGGTTTTACTTCCCTCAAAGACCTAGTTTAACGTCTTGGTGAGACTAGCAAAGGGCCCATGGATTCGCTTGGGAGAAGTCCTTTGCTAGAATAACTTCTCGCGGGGCCATTGATGCTTGAGTCATCAATCCACCTTCAAATCCCATTTGAATTTCCGTCCATCAAGTCTACGATGGACTTTTAATTGTGAGTTCAGCCCCTTAGAAAGTGTTATGCCAGTTAGGATGCAGGAATCATGGGAGCTCCTTTCGTATAATGTGGAAAAATGAGGCAAGAAGCTCCAGAATTTGTCTCGAGACAGCGTGATGAAGAAAGGGTCTTCAAAACTTGTCTCGAGCTTCATGGGTACACCCTCCTTAAGTTTTTCAATAACTTCCTTAGGTTCTGAAACCTCAAACTCTCTGTTCAAACTTTTATTCCCTTGTGTGCGAGGTTGCTCTCTAGTCGATTCCATATATACCTCAACAAAGTCTTTATACTCTAGAAATCCTCGTGGCTCCATATGCTCTTGTTCTATTTCATCTCCATCAAGATATTCAAGCTCACCTGTCATTGGTGGAAGTGAAAGTGCCCGAAGATTGTAGTCTTTGATAATTGATTCATCTTCATCTATCTCTTTGATAGCTTGGCCGGGCTTTCCAAAAGAGAAATGTAACACTTCATCACCACTTGATTCAAAGACTTCTTCTTCAGAGACCTTTTCTTCTCCATCCACGTTCCCATTCTTAATTGCTTGTTCAAATATGCTTTCTAACAGTTGGTTTCGGGCAGCGAGTTCATCTAGACGCATGTTCAAAGATTAGAAATTTTGTAGCATGTCTAGACGATCTTGGGTAATCTTTGCTTGGTGGGTCTCTTGATTAGCTTGGTGGTCTCTTGATTAGCTTGGATCATGGCTAGCTGTTAGGTTGAGGATTTGAAGGATGTTGAGGGTAGGAGTCTTCCTGGAATGAGCATTGGCTATCATCCCAACATGGAGAGTAAAAATGTGTTGGATAGCTGTTATCTCCCCAATAAGCATTTGGTTGCTCCTCTTTTTCATACTCTTCATTATACGAGACTTGTTGGTTGTATGAATACATCCTCGCAAAACAAAAAGAACAAAGTTTAGTAAGGAATATGAGTTGAGAATATACAAAAGAAAGAAGAATATATTTACAAGACTAGTCGAGATATCCACACAACCTAGGCTAATGACAAGTTAATGCGTTGCTCCCCGGCAACGGCGCCATTTTGACGTGCAATATTTTGAGCGTCAAATACAATTTATAATGCCGGTAAGAACCGGATCGTCCAAGGGAGCAAGTTTAAACTTATGCACTTTGTAAGATTGAGCTTCTATTTATCCTAGTCGGAATCGAGTGTTTTGTTTCGTTTTATAAAATAAACAAGTAAGAAAAAAAAGGTTTTAACGGATTTTGAGAAGTATTTCGGAGAACTACTTCACTTACCCAACATTAGAATCAAGCTTATTAACTAGCATGCAATGATTTGCCTATACTGATTGGAAATTAGCTGCACAATCAAGGTAAGAACCTCACCCTTTCGGCGCTATTGGTTCAAATTGGAATTGTACCTTAAACTGCGAACCTCACCCTTTCAACGCGATTGGTTTGAATAAAGTAACTCGCTGATGTTTACCAACTCTTGCTGCGTAAACATGGGGAGTCCTTGTCGTAAAACAAGCCTTTCCCACTACAAACTTAGGCTACTCTCGTAGTCACCGAGTTTGTAATGCGTAGTTTACTTAATAGTCTGACGTTTATACACTTTGAAATTTTCTCAAACACCTAGTATGCATCGCTGGATTTAGGCGCTAAGTAAAATACAAATCATGTGAAACAATCCAAATCATGCAACGATTAATATATTAAGCGATACATAGTAAAGTAAGATTTGTAGGACCCCAAATTATGGGTTACTACTCACTATCCATCGTCATGGAAATAAAAATCATGTTTTGTTCGAAACGAAACTACAAAGAGAAAAAGGAATGACTACACCCTTCGAATTGATGTCGATAATCTCTTTAAGCTCAATCTTCGATCTGATCAAAATCCTCGCGTTTTCGTGCTCCCATCTCTCTTTTTTCGTCGGGGTGAAGGTGTATGTGCGTATGAGTGTTGAGAGTTCTGGGTTGCAGCTCCTCCTCTCTATTTGTTTAATTTGACTTCTTTTTTTCATTTTTTCCAAAAACCTAGCCTAAATTACGTTTTTGGCCCATTTGGCCCCGTAAGGCATGTGTCGCCTGTGTCACTTAATAAGTGACATGGGTGAATCCAGAGAGGTTGCAATGTCACCTATTGTTGACAGATCATGACACGGGTGACATATGTACATTTTGTGTAGCAGACTTTGGCTCACGTTTCGACCTCTTTAACGACTGAACCCGCTTTTGGTGTCAACTACAAAGTTATAGCACTTCATCTCAGATTTCCAACAAGTCATAGATCAATGTATTTGGACACCGTATGCGCTCTGGGCGTGTGTGACAAGTAGGGAGGTCAATCCGCCTATTTTTGCACTATTTTTGCCCAAATTTCCACAAAATGCTTTGTTTCGCTTGGATTCATTTTTCACCTGAAAAGCATTAAAACATAAAGTGAGAGCTCATATATATAAGGAATATGATCGAAAATCGATTAAATGTTGAGCATAAATATAGTACTAATTTATGCTCATCAATAAGACCGCATTTGGATCCCATGAAGGACACTATGAGTTCCTTGTTATGCCGTTCGGTCTCTTGAATGCGCCGACAATGATGCAGAGCGAGATGAACTTCATCTTCATTCCGTTTCTTCAAAATTTTGTCCTAGTATTTTTTGACGATATTCTCGTCTACAACTCCTCGTGGCAGGACCACCTTGTTCATCTACGCCAGGTACTTGAGTTATTACAATCCCACTGTTTATTTGCTAAACCATCAAAATGTGACTTGGGCAGGCTCACACTTGCATATCTTGGTCATATCATATCGGCTTCCGGCGTAGCAGTGACTTGGCCCCAACCAGTAACATTGCGCCAGCTTCGAGGATTTCTCGGCTTGGCCGGATATTATCGTAAGTTTGTGCGCTAGTTTGCCCAGATTGCTAGACCTCTCACACAATTGCTCCACAAAGACTTCAACTGGTCCGACTCAGCCACAACAGCTTTTCTAGCACTCAATAAGGCTTTGACCACTACTCCTGTCTTGGCACTTCCAGATTTCTCCCAGGCATTCATGATTGAAACAGATGCCTCTAGCATTGGCATTGGCGCTATTCTTTCCCAGAATGATCATCCAATTGCTTACTACAAAAAGTTGCTTACCCCTAAACTTCAAGCTTCTTCCACTTACAATCGTGAATTGTATGCAGTTGTCTCAGCAGTCCTCAAGTAGCGTTCTTATTTACTGAGTACACACTTTATTATTGTCTCTGACCATCAGCCATTAAAGGCTTTATTGCACCAGAATATTCATACAATCGAGCAACAACACTGGCTTTATAAATTATTGGGATTTGATTTTGTGGTCGATTATAAACCTGGGAAAGAGAATACACCAGTAGATGCTCTAGCGCCGTGATAACTCAGAATGTATAGCCATTCAAGCTATAACTCGACCAGTATTGGGTATTCTTCAGGCACTTTGTGAGTATTTTTGCACTAACAAGGATGCATCGGCCCTTTGTCACTTTATTAAGGAACAACCAGCAGCTCACCCACATTATTTTGTCCGTGATCAATTAGTACTCTTCAAGAACAGGCTGGTAGTTCCATTAGACTCCGCCCTCAGGGAACTTATTCTTCAGAGTTTCCATGGTAGCCCAACATGAGGTCATGCAGGTATGGAAGGCACTCTAGCCCGGTTATCGACAAATTTCTATTGGCCTAGTCTCCGCAGTGATGTTCGTGACTATGTGCGTGACTATGTTCGACATTGCTTAGTTTGTCAGCAAGCTAAGGCCTTAAACACAACGTCACCAGGCCTACTATAACCCCTCCCTATTCCAGAGCGCATTTGGATAGAAATTTCAATGGACTTTGTGACACATTTACCACCTTCGAATTGCAAGAACTAGCTAGAACCTGCAAGAGGCCAAGAGTCACCGTGAGTGAAGAAATCACAGCAGAAAAATCAGATATCAAATGAGGTGGAATAGTTCTAAACTACACACGTTAATCTAATATCACACTAAACGCTGCTCCCCGGCAACGGCGCCATTTTGACAAGCGTATTTTTAACCCTATATAGTCGTGAAATTAGTAGTTTCACGGTTTCAATTGCAGTCAAACAAAATTTATAACCTTGGTAAGCCAAGGGTCGATCCAAAGAGCAGTGCGTGTGAATACTAGCTAACAGCGTGACCTATTTAGCTATTCCGAATGACAAAAGGTTTTGTGGTGTTGAAACAAGCAGAAATTAAATAGCAGAAAATAAATTGTTGTGTTTAAATCAGAGAAATAATTCCAGAATCCATACTTCACCCGTGCCAACCCCCACTAATCATGCAATCATGTTACGTTAATTATTCATGCTATCGAATATGGAATATAACCAAAATAACACTAGACAAGCCGCCCATCCACGGATCATTGTCTAGATTAATCTCAATCGTTGAACGCCGCCCATCCACGGATTATCAACGATTTCAATTTATTAAATTAAAGGCTTTCCTATTAAATCATGTAAACATGACCTAACATCAATTTCATGCAATCCGGTTAATCCCTAGGGCCCATCCACCTTTCGGCATATAACCTAAATACGTTCTACCAATGAAAACATACCTGATGCACGAACGACTGTGAGATTGGAACAGATGACGGAAACGAAAAGACTCCGTTTGAGATCTCAAAGGATTCTCAAAATAAGAAACGATTAAATTATCCAAAAACTGCCGATTACACGATCCCAGCATGTGATTAAATACTAACCCTAACCAACGAAAATAAGACAAAAAAAGAAAATTACAAAAAGGTCCCAAAAAACTGCCGAAAAATAAAGAAAGGCCCAAAAGTCCATGAAGACGGACTCGGATCGCGAATCCGAGAGATCCGATAAAGGAAACGAATCTAAAATTGAATATTCAAATCGCATAAATAATAAACTTCAATTGATCACATGAGAGTTAGGGTTACATAGCACGGGATTTGTAGGATCTCAGAATAAGGAAGACTACTCGCTATTCATGGTGATTAAACCACAAATAGTGCAATAAAGAGAAAAGGGCGAGAAAACCGTAATGACGCGGGTGCTCGACGAATCTCTCGTGATGAACTCTGTCTTCTCTCCCAAGTTAGGGTTTCTTTTCTCCAATTAAGCAACACTTATCCAATCTGGTCGTGTTTCTATTTATAGACCGTCCAAATAGGCCAGAAAGCCCAAAATCGATTTTTGGAAATAATAGCATAATTTTACTCCGGAGGTACTGTGACTACCGTGACCTTTGGTGGAGTCACGGCAGTCACGGCAGTTGCTTGAATTGCCATTTTCTTCTGAGCTCCAAACCTATCGTGACTACCGTGACCTTTGGTGTGGGTCACGGCAGTCACGACAGTCACATGAACTGCTGCTTATTCCTGAGCTAAAAACCTACCGTGACTACCGTGACTCTGATGAGACGTCACGGTGGTCACGACTCTTGGCTGGTGCAAAGTTCGCTTTTGGCCGTTTTCATCGATCTTTTTCGCTCTTTCGACATTTTAAGCTCAATGAGCGAATATATGTCAATTTTAACCTGAAACACTAGAGAAAGACATCAAATATAGACAATATGCCGGGAGAATGAACGTAATCCTTCCTCGAATGTAGTGAATAATTAGTCGAAATATCGACTGATCACAGGTCTTATTGAATTAGGAGGACATCCTTCCGAGCAGGCCCAAGCAAGGACATCCGCAACGGCACGTTTCAGGCCTCCTCACCTGACTGATTTCGTTGTGAAGAATTAGAATATTATGCACCAGAGTTTGTTAGGACAGGTGTGATATTACTGTGTGATATTTGCAATGCAAATGTGTCAATCTGTTAGCTTATTTTCTATTTAAGCAATGAATGAAATGAAGAAGGGAAGAGATCCTTTTTGCTATTCATCTCATCTTCTACTCTCTTCCTCTCCTTCCTCATCAATTTCCTTCCCTGTTTCTTCCCCCGACATCATAATTGTACCTTGTAGTTTTCGTGCACCATTATTCGTAGCTGTTGAGGCAGTTTATGATGCTCAGTTTGAAAATTTGTTTACAGGACGCAAGAGGAAAAGAAACCCATGGGTAAAAATTCCAACCAAAGATGTACCTGCGAAAGAGCAATAAGATAAAAACAAGAAATAGATTTGTTACCAAACAAGCACCCAAATTCTTAAAGGTGTTGTATTGTTTCTATTCAATTTAACTTAGAATTATAAACTAATTAACCAGTTGAACTAACTTGTTTCGCAGTTGGGGGGTACGCATCATCTACAAAGGACAACAAAGAAGAAAATGCTAAAAATAAAGCTAAAGTCACCATGAAATCAGGTACATGTTGCAAAATTTTGTAAAATAAATGGAAACACTTAGAGCAGATAACGATGATGATTAATGTTGCCTTGACAAGACTAATGGTATTTACCATTTTATAGCTGAAAAAAAATGTCACACGAAAGATGGATGACACTGAAACAGAGAGCGATGATGATTTCATGCCTAACACTTCGCGAGTTAAGGGTCAATGCAAGGCAAAGAAAATATCTCAACTAGGTCATGTACAAGGTTCACTGACGCGCGTCGTCTGACGTGTGAAACTTGAATTTATATTTCTCCTACTAGTGAGCTAGTGTAGCGGTAAGCAGGGTGAAACCCAAAAGAGCTGGTTGTTGAAGTTGTATCTGAAAACAAGAAAAGAGGGGGGATTTGAGCAGTTGTGAGTGCAAAAGAGGCAAAAAATGAGGAAGATTTCAGTCAGAGAGAATATTCAGCTTATGGTATCTGTTGTGACCCTTTTATCATTGACTGCTAAAAATCAAATCTCTAGTTTCTAAGTGTGGTTATTCCGGCAAAAATAATATCCTAAAGTATTCATCATTCACATTAGTGGTAATTTTTAAAACAAATAAATTATAATTCGTATGAAATTGATTAAAATTCGAATCTGCCTGTTGCTTATGTTTTATCATTCGGATTCATTGAAGAGGAGACGGAGAGCTCAGAATCAAGCGAAGATGAAGCCGGTGAAGCTGAAGATGGCAATAACTTTAAAATAGTGTTGTCTAATGGTAACCCACAACCCAAAAAACAATCCGAAATAGATGGTCAAATGACAAGATACAAAGGATTTAAAACAAGGACCACACCAAATACTCTGACAGAAGCAATACAGACCCTTACTAATCCACAGAGGGTAGCATGGGGCTCAATGGGTTTGGACGACATGTTACACTTGGGGATCACCAAGGTGGCTACCCAATTTGTAAAATGGCTACTGGAATCGTTCAACTCCAAGACATGCATGCTGGAGACTCCACGAGGGGATGCTGAAATATTGCTAGAGGATGTAAATTTCACACTAGGACTACCAATGGGCGGTCGACCGATAAAAGTTCCTCTAAGGACAATCCATGATGCCCTACTTGTTCAGATATTTAGACTCGAATATGGTGGTCCACATGCCTCAAAAGTCAGTTGCAAAGAAATATAGGAAATTATACAAGCTTCTAATGAAGCTAACGACACCTTTAAGCTGAATTTTCTAGTGTTGTTCTACTCAATAGTAGTGGATAGCACAAAGACAGCCAAAACCAACCAAAGAATTTTCAATGGCATTAAAGGGGTAGATGATATCCGCACACTTAACTGGGGTGAGTTTTTGATCGAAATGCTACGACATACAAAGGACGAATGGAATAAAAACAAAGGGAATCCATACACTGGGCCCATGCCACTTCTGATAACATACGACACATAATTCGTATAAAAAAGTATTCACTGATTTCATTTTTTTGTAGGCACTATACCTAGATAGACTTCAAGACAGACTTGTTAAAGTCGAGAGAACAGTTCATGCAATAATAGCAATCACTGATGATGTCATTGATAAAACAATCAAATCAGAGATCACCCAAGGTGGTTTTGGGAAGCATGTGACATTGCTAAAGCGTAATGCACCTCCTGGTCTTGCTAGGATGTTAGAAGCAGTGTCCGGTGTGGGACAAGAAGATAGTGGCGTCAAAAAAACTTGTTTTGTAAGTTTATAGGCAAAAGTACTTTCATAATATTTCTGGTAGCAATAGCTTCATAATACGTAGTAAGTACCTGTTATAATATGTGGGGTTTAGTTAAAATACGTATGATTTTGGTTAAAATGTTATTTTATAATACGTAGGATTGTAGTTAAAATACGTATCAAAAGTAGTGAGTACCTGTTATAATAAAACAGTGTTATGTGTGATTTGCATATAATAATACGTATGTTCATGTGTAAAATGCATAGCAAATGTAGAAATTACAATTAATAGTACATGTTATATTATTGTCATCCAATAATAATACGTAAGTTCATGTGTAAAATGCGTAGCAAAGGTAGTGAGTACCTGTTATAATAGAACAGTGTTATGAAGGTATCTATGATACATGGCAACCGTACTAAAATGCGTAGTGACTATGCTATTTCATAGAACAGTGATAGGCATGTTCTTTTTTTCTTGTTGTTGCTATAACGGTTTATCGAAGTGTAATTTCGAAGGTACTCACACTTTGCTTAAAATACCAGAAATTAGTGATATCACAAGAAAAGGCCATGGATTGTTGGTAGCAGTAATTAAAAATTATGATGTGGCTTACCAAGCAGCATTGAAGTCCCCTAATTTCAAAGACAGAATCAAGAAGAATCACAAAAAAATTAAGAAACAGATGGTAGTTTACAACAACATCTATGGACTGTCTACGTAACAGATGGCTCAAGAACATGTCAGTATTACCAAACCCACGACTGTAACACCTATAACACATGTGATTGAACACAAGATGGAGAAATTTAAAACCCCAATTACTATTCGTAGCGAGGAATCCATTCAACAGCCCAACCAGCCAGAACACCAGCAAATACAATCTTCGACCAAAATAACTCAAGGAAATACAACAGACACATCTGTAAAACATGTAGACAAATCTGATGGGGGGTCAGCATCTGAAACGAGGGTGAAAGAAGATGATCAAAACAACTTTGAACTACCAAAATTGCCTTTGTTGGACATAAAAGATGAAACAGAACTTCCGACCCAGGTTCTAGAACAGGCTATAAGGGCGTGTGACGAAATAAGCAAAAAATTGCATGATGCAACACCCGTTCCTTGTCCTGGACAAGTTCTGAGGATACATAGAGAGCTAGTGCTAGGACCCCAACTGAAATCACCATTTGTTGAGAGAATTGTCAAGTTGGTGGTACCGGCCAAACAAGTATACTGCAACCTTTGTCGTTGCCTGTACGATGGTGATGCAAACACCTGGTACTTTATTAAATTTCATTTCTTCATGCTATACTGCTTCATAGATTCATAGGTTTTTTATCGTAATTCTTAACTCAATTTCTTTTATTGTATTTTCTATAGTTTCAGTGGTATGCTATTTGAGAATGGAATTGACACAGTAGATTACAACGACTTTGTAACCATGCAGAAGGACTCATGGCTGTCTAGTGTCATCATTGACTTGTGGGCACTATTGTTGAACGAAAATGAGAAATTAAGATCACCAAAGACCATATTAAGATTTTTTTGTCACGACACAAGCAACTGTGATTGCAATCTACCCGTTTAAAAATAAAGTTATTCAATGACATGCATATTTGAAATTGTTTATTATATTGCAGATGCAAACCACAACAAAAGACTAGGGAACACCAGAAAGTCGAGCTGCAACCTTCAAAACTGTACTTGAAAAGGAGCTTCGTAAAATTTCCAAGATTAAATGTTCACGAGGTGACATTGGTAAGTATGCATTTCATCCATTTATATGATTCGTATGGTTATCTGAAATGTTCTAAGTTTATGCTATCATAATCTTGTAGTTCATGTTTGCAATGTGCCACATCCGTCATTTTTATTTGGTGTGGACATGAACCGGGGAAAGATAGATGTGATTGATAATTCGAAGAAGGTTCCAAGTTTCAAGTTGAAATACGGCACACACGTTGACAATCTGGTACTCAGATTACTGTTCATTTTATTATAAAATTTGTAATCTCGAACTTAACATTCGTAGGCACGTGCGTTTGGTACTTTGGTACATTAGTTCTGACTAACTTTATAATACGTAGATTCTTGTTTAAAATGCGTAGCTTAAAAAATATAACAACTACAATTATAGTACGTAAAACTGTATTAAAATACGTATATTCTTGTTTAAAATGCGTAGCGTAAATAATGATGTTGGTATCATAGTTTTATTTGGCATGTAGTTATAATACGTAGCAGTGTATTAAAATGCGTAATAATTATGAACTTTGTTATGCATGTAATCACTAACGTTGTCCGCACAACTTTACAGACCAAAAACTTCCAGAATTACCTAAAAGAAATCAAACACAAGAAGTGTGATATATTTACCAATGAAACACCAAAACGCCTAACGATGAGTTGGAGAACGAAAAATAATGATACAGATTGTGAGATCTTCACTATGCGCCATATGGAAACCTACTTTGGCACTGGCCAAAAGGACTTGAATTGTGGCCTAGCAGACAAAGGCAATAAGGTGAGTCGATACTCCTTTTGTTATACTTCAAATAATGTAAAAATGTCGGCTTAACATTTTTACATTGACATTGCAGCAAGAAGGCCAACTGTGTGCGCTGCGTGACACTTACAAGAACTTGATAGTGTTGAAACACGCCAATGACTGGTTGAAAAATAATCCAGCAGATTATGATTGAAAGGCAATTTATATTCAGGGCACTGTCTGATTTTTGTATATGGAAACTGTCCCACTGGTTAACTATGAATTTTATAACGGATGTTAGTTACTTTACTACGTATTTTGGCTAGTATGGTACGAATAATATGTTTCCATGTATGTTGCTCATCACTTTTAATATGATAATTAGATTCAGGGCAATGTATTTGGATATCCATCCCATTTAAGCATTAAATGGGTTGTACTACGAATATTAGTTACTTGTTCCATTTTCATACGAATTTTGCTTACTATTCTATGCATTATAAACTCAAAGTTCATGTTCTTCGCCTTTTGACTAATATACTACGCTAAATAAGATACAAGTTCATGTTTTACGAGTGTTTCCAAAATCAGATGATAAAAAATATAACAGAACTAAATACCTAAATGGTATATGAAAGTTTTTTTGATACGAATTATGAATGTAAATCTACGAATTATAAACTCAGATACTGTAAGGTTGATCCGATCCAACAACATTAAATTCATCTAAGTGTTCAGAAGTAGCAACACGCATTCGTGGGTCGTTCTCTACTCTCTTTGGACAGGTACGCTTGTCATGGAGTCGTAACTCGTTGCAATATCCACATGATTTTAGAGGGTTCTTTGATTTCTCTATGGAAATTTCTCGGGGACCCCGAATTCTCTTACCACATCCTTTGTTTCTTGACAATCCAGGATTATTGACCACCACGTCTGCAGGCTGTGGCATTTGTAAAATAGCCCAGAAATAATTAGCTTTCGATGAACTGCAGTCCGCACCACCATTCGGAGCATGCTCCTTGACAAACTCATATATGTGATCATAGAATTTTCGAATGCAATCAACATCATTCTTGAAGCTACAGATAGCAGCATTGACATGGAACCATATTTCCGACGCTAGCGTTATTTGTTCTCTTGTTTGATTCAGATTTTCACGATCAACAAGAAACATACCAGGATTGTGCTTCCTAGCTGCATCTATATGTCATCTGCCCATCACCATAAAATCAGGAATCTTGTCATAACGTAAAAAAACATGACTTTGAAGAGGTTGCGACATGTATAGCCATAAGATTCCCACTTCATGCAGCTACATTTTAACCTCCCATCAATTTCTGTGAAGGTAACCTGCAGATTGAGTTGAGAATTGAGGCCAGGAATTATAAATTGTCACTACGAATTATAAAACTATAACTACGAATTATAAAACTGATGCTACAAAATATAAAATTCTACATACAAACTATAAAGAAATACCTGGAAGAACTTACTATTCCTCCCAGCATCATTTATGATGTACATTCTACAAGTTTCATTTTCATTAATAGACTGAATCGCACATCGATAGGCAGAATCAGGCTGGATTTTCTTAAAAACGGGATATGAAAAAGTTTCTGAAGCATGCTTCCCAATTTGTGAGTAGAATTCAAAGTAGATACATAACTTCTTGATTCTCGATATAGTTGTACTCTATTTTGCCTTTGTAAATCCATAGCACTATTGACGCCAAAGAAAATTCAACGAGAGTCAGAGATCTATGAATGTACCTTCCAAAAAATGAATTCTCGCTTTCCGAGCGTGATGTTGTCCTCAGAAGGGCACCATGCTTCTTCAAATTCTTTTCAGTCATTATATTCACCCCATATAACAGCTTTTATACTGTTTAAAAAACCAGACTCTCTTCATTTAGATATGCCCACCTATTTGAATAAAAGAAAACAACATCACAATAAGTACCGACCTGATCAGGATAACACAATGAACTACGAATTATGCAAAAATAACTACGAATTAAGACTGTAAAACAACCAATCTCGTCATGTTTCCTTGAAACTACGAATTATGTATTCATAACTACGAATGATGTGTACAAAATAGCCAATATAATTCAATTTTACATAAACTACTAATTATAATTTGTTAACTACGAATTATGTATACACAGTACCTTCGCTTGCAATTTTTCTGTAATATGCCACATGCAAAACCTATGTCGACTAGAAGGGAATATAGTGACAATGGCAGTGTTCATAGACGCGTCTTGATCAGTAACGATCGCACTAGGTTCGCGTTCCAACAATTTCTTGAAGCATGTTAGGAGCCATGTATATGAATCAACATCCTCCTTTGAGATCAGCCCAGCAGCAAGAGTCACACTTCTCAGCTGGTTGTCTATGCCAGTGAAAGGTACAACCATCAAATTGTGCAATAATATGAATGACATATATTATTAACATTACATATATGGTGCTAATATATACTGAATTTACAACACTTACTTATTCATTCGATAAGTTGCATCAAATGAAACAACATCACCAAATATAGAGTTGTCCCTCCTTGATATCCCATCAGCCCAAAACAATCTGGTTAGGGTGCCTTCCTCATATGAAAAATACTCAAAGGAATACCTTGGGCAAGTCTTTATCTTATCCGATAAATCGTCAACAACCATTTGAGCATCATTAAGACCAATATAGAGTTTCAAATCCCTCTTCAAAATTCTTGTAAACAGTGATCGTGGCTCCTATATTCATAAACCCACCATATAACTCTTTCCTAATATGATGGGCTTTTTAGCACCTATACGAACTTTACCGCATTCCATGACTAGCTGCTTGTTAATAAGGGACATCTCTCTATGTGAAGTTAAAAACTATTTACCTATGTCAGATTCCAAATAAAGATTGTTTGTTTCTTCAAACAAATAGACACGATATCTACCACCATCAGTTATGTTAACCTGAAGTCTTGCTTGATACCCACATCGAGTGTCCCTCCTAGTCCTCTCATTTGTATCGACAAAATTTATAGTATCCACCACTGTACTCTTTGCTTTGAAACCCTCCCTTTAACACACCAAATACTTTATGGTAACTATCCCATCTGACCTATTAGTGATTGCCAAACGCACAACAAATCAGGCAATTCGTGCATATTCGTTATAAAACGTTATAGCTTGATTGAGATTTGGAAATATCATTCCAACATGCGGCTTTAGCTCATCCAGACACTTGGGAATCCAACACTTTCTCCCGTTAACGAAAACAAATGTGCAACTTTCATCATCAAGGGCACTAGTATGTTCATTGTTATCATCTACAAAACAAACAAAAAATAGCACTATGTTAAAGCTGTTACGAATTATGAATTGCTTAATACGTATTATACGAAGCATTTCATTCGTAAGTTTAAAATAACATTTAGCATCCATGGGGGCTAACTCAGAAATTAAACATAGTACGTTAACGTACTAACAACTGAAAATTGACCAACCACGAATACGATCAAAACTTGACTATGGGCTGAATCAAAACCGGATGAATTGTAGGAAAATTCTCCTCTGTTACGCCAAAGATCAGAACTTGATCAAAAACAGGCGACTGGAATGAATTATATACGTAAGATGTACCTGCATTGGTGTCGTCTGCCATATTCATCATGAATCGTCGAATTGTGATCCACCAAAAAAAGACAATCAATGGAGTATGAGACGAACCGGATTTGCCTAGGGTTTAGCGCACGAAGGTCGGATTTGCGCATGACTGACGAGATCAGTTATCGAAAAATAGGATCGAATAAGTGGGATTGCGCACGATTGATTTTTTCTATTCCGATTTTACCCTTTAACCATAATTAGTATTTAATTATATGCCTAATATGTTGTTTATTACCAACCGTTTGATTTTAAATCCAATGGCTGATTTTAATTCTCATTTCTCACGAAATACACACTTCTCATATGATCTCAATTCTAGTGTATGGCATTAGATCTAGTATTTTGTATGTGTTTTAGTGATTAACCAAATATAAAATTATATTTTCATCCCAAAAAGTTTCCATCAACCAAACGCAACGTTATATGGAGACTTTACACAAGTTTCCCAGAATATAGGTTCAAGGAAAGACTTCTTGAATATATGTATGTGCTTTTACCTTTTAGAGTGATAAAAAATAAATGAGCCAAAGCCTCTTTTGAATTTGTATAGGCTGATACGAGAGGCTATGCCTCTGCCAAAGCACTAAGGTGATGTCTCATGAAGTTGTGCTTCACTTACACATAAGAGGCGGCACCTCATTATGGAGCGTCCAGATTAGAAGGCAAAGAGTTCATCTTTTAGACTACAAATTGGAGTGTGGGGAGGAGAAAATGGAATCCCTGATTTCTATACTTTTAGATCTAACTTTAGAGAGGGGACATTTCAATCGTCAAGATTCAAGAGAAAATAACAAGGAAGAAGTGACGAAAACTTTACTTTCTTCATTACTCACCTTGTATTCTGTCGTTTATTCTTAATCTAGAAAACGATGTACAAGTAGTGATCCTTGTTTTGAAATCCTATGGATCCCTATCTGTATTCAAAACTCGTGGTTGTGCAATAATAGTGTATCTTCTTATAGAAAATATTTTGTGTTATATTATCGATGAATGTTGTTCTACCGCAGTCATAGTCTTGAGTTGATGTATGCAAGGTGTTTGTCAAATGCTTGACTTGTGTTTATGACGTTGCTCTATTTTACTCGATCAAAATTAATTTTATATCGAATCTCTAGTCTGTTGGCGAAATTTATACGGGATAAGCGTAGGCACTGAGTGACTTGGCCTCTTATATGTGTTAGAGAATATACAGAATATACATAGAATATCTCATTGTATATTCGATGTATATTCATATCATTAATGTGCTTACCATGGCCATGACTATATAATGACCTATTAGCTTTTATCAATAATACATTCTCAATTCATATTCATAACAATATGTAGACCAAAAAAGTGGGAGAATTAGGCATTCAGTTGGTGAACGATGTCATGGTTAGTTTTCATAGGAATGGTTGCTTGGAAATATACAGCGAAAGACTGCCGATGGGTGAGAACTGCTAGGAATGTTGAGAAAGATGGCAAATAGCAGCGGAATTTGTATCACTCAGGTTATGACTTTTCCCACTCTTGTGTAGTAAAATAAGGTCACAAATGAAATATAACCTCCACTATTAAAACATAATAATGGGATACAACTCTCTCACAGACAAGTGAGGCTTTCTTCTTTTCTCAAACACTCAGGTTTGGATTACAAAATAAATTCTCGAATGAATTGAGTTTTACAAATGAAATGACAACTCCTTTTATACTACGAAACTTTCTAAATAAAGTAAGTGAAGGTTATTCATCCATTTTCTTCTCCACTCACTTCTCCGTTGATTTCTCTATTCTCTTCATTTGTTATTTGTTGATTATGCTCCTCACATTTCTTCGATGTTTACGCATGCATTTCTCTCATCCTCCAAATAAGGAGGGTTCTCATCAAATCTCCCCCACCCGACTTATGTGGAGGGCATCACTCCCGTCGCCTGCAGTATTCAAACTTGTCTTTTGGCAAACACTTCGTCATCATATCTGATGAATTATCATAAGTATGGATCTTCTCGATCTGGAGTTGCTTTTATTCCAGCATATCACGTATCCAGTGATATCGCACATCAATGTGTTTTGACTTCGAGTGAAAACTTGAGATTTTACTCAGATGAACTGCACTTTGACTGTCATAGTGCACTATATATTTTTCTTGTTCTTGACCCAACTCTAGCAAGAACCGCTGCATCCATAGCGTCTCTTTGCAAGCTTGTGTAGCTGCAATAACTTCTGCCTCTGTGGTGGATAAAGAAACACACTTCTGTAGCTTTGATTGCCACGAAACAACTCCCCCTGAAAATGTAATCAGGCATCCAGAAGTAGACTTTCTGGAATCTAAATCTCCGGCCATGTCAGCATCCGTATAGCAAACTAACTCGGGCTTGCTACTTCCAAAGCAGAAACTCATTTTGGAAGTACCTCTGAGATATCTTAGTATCCACTTCCTAGCATTCCAATGTTCCTTCCCAGGATTAGACACAAATCTGCTAACTACACTAACTGTGTGTGTGATGTCTGGTTGAGTACATACCATCGAATACATTAGGCTTCCAACAGCTGAGGCATATGGTATCTTTAACATTTCTTCTTTCCCTTTTTCACTTGTTGGACACAATTGGGAGCTAAGCTTCAAATGACTTGCAAGTGGAGTTGCAAGTGGTTTTGGTTTGTCCAAGTGGAACCGCTCCAATACTTTCTCAATATATTTTTCTTGAGATAGCCATATCTTATTTTTCTCCCGGTCACGGTAAATGGTTATACCAAGAATATGTTTTGCAGGTCCCAAGTCTTTCATAGCAAAAGACTTCTTCAGTTTTGTCTTCAATTGGCTTATCTTGTCACCATTATGTCCGACTATCAGCATATCATCAACATATAAAAGAAGTATGATGAACTCACCATCTGTGAATTTCTTCACAAGGACACAATGATCAGAAGTTGTCCTTCGATATCCATGCTCAATCATGAACGAATCAAACTTCTTGTACCACTGTCTCGGTGCCTGCTTAAGTCCATATAGACTCTTTTTCAATCGACAAACTAGATTTTCTTTGCGTTTCTCTTTGAAACCTTCTGGCTGCTCTATGTAAATTTCTTCTTCTAAATCACTATAAATAAATGTAGTCTTCACATCTAGATGTTCAACATCTAGGTTCAAACTTGCAGCCATGCCGAGTACAACCCTTATCGACGACATCTTCACCACTGGTGAGAAAATTTCTTCAAAATTGATACCCTTCTTTTGACTGAATCCCTTCACGACTAACCTCGCCTTGTATCTGGGTCGTAAGCTACCTTCCTTGGTCTTTATTTCATACACCCATTTATTCTTGAGTGCTCTTTCCTTTTGGTAAGTCTACCAACTCATATGTTTGGTTCTCTTACAAGGATTGCATTTCTTCTTGCATGGCTTTCATCCACTCATTCTTGTTGTCATCCTTCAGAGCTTCTTCATAAGTCTCTGGCCCCCGTCAGTGAGTAATATATACTCACTAGTAGGATACCTTATGTTTGGTTGTGGTATTCTGCTTGATCTTCTCGGTTGGGTTTGTGAGGATCTTGTTCTTCATGCTCGTCACTTTTAGCCGTGTCATCATTATTGTTATCTTTAACTACTTCTTCAGCTGGAACATCAATTGGAGTCTAATTTTGTGTATCTCCAATATCATCTATCACATCGTCTCCGTCAGAGTTTGAGGGAGAGACTGGATCCAGGTCGATTGAATGCTCTTTAAGATTATCAGGCTCCACAACCTTGTGGATATCATCAATATTTTGATCTTCAAAGAAGATAACATCTCTACTTCTGATAATCTTTTTCTTGATAGGATCCCTTTGTCGATTTTGAATCGAGCTTTAACCTTTCATCTCTGGGTATATGAACAAATGCGTTACAACCAGATACATTCAGGTGGTTGTAGGATACGGCTTTACCTGTCCAAAACTTATTTGGAACTTCACCGTTTAACAGACTTGAAGGAGATAAGTTGATCAAATCAACTGCAGTCTTTAGAGCTTCACCCCAAAAGCTCTTTTCCAGCGTCGTATGAGATAGCATTGATCTCACCCTTTCGACAATAGTCCTGTTCATTCTATCAGCCAGTCCATTGTGCTGAGGAGTCTTTGGAACAGACCGCTCATGATGGATTCCATTACTTAAACAATATCTTCTGAATTCTCCCATATATTCTCCTTCGTTATCGGTACGAACACATTTCAACTTTCTGCCACTTTCTCTTTCAACACTGGCATGAAACTGCTTGAAAACTTCAAACACCTTGTCTTTATGGCATATGCACATACTTTCCTGGAGTGATCATCAATGAAGGTAACAAAGTACCTCGCACCTCCAAGAGAACGTGTGGTCATAGGACCACACACATACGAATGTACTAGATCCAATACATTGGGTTTACTTTATGGGGCCTTGTATTGGAAAGAAGTCCAACGTTGCTTTCCAACCAAGCAATGTGTACAAGGCTTAAGAAACATGTCTTTCCTCTTCAAGCCTGGTAATGCCTCCTTCCTTGTCAAAATTTGAAGTCCCTTTTCACTTATATGTCCGAGCCGTTTGTGCCATAGCTTGATAGATGAGTCTTCTCTGACGGTATTCACACACCCGCTAGTGACTTTTGCTTCTGTCACATAAAGGTTGTCTCTTTTACAACCTCGGGCTATCACCAAGGAACTTCGTGTCAATTTCCATTCCTGGCCTCCAATCACACTTGTATAGCCATCTTCATCTAATACTCCTATAGATATAATATTGAGACGCATGTCAGGTACATGTCTCACATCTTTCTGGATTAGATGATATCTTGTGTTCGTTATTAAGGCAACATCTCCTTTTCCCACGATTTGTGATCTATCATTATTGCCCATCCTTACGTGACCATAAACACATTCTCTGTATGTGGTAAATAAATCTCTCCTTGTGATTACGTGGCATGATGCACCAAAATCTACCACCCAGCACGCGTCTAGGTACGTCAGATTGACACTTCCCTCATCACAAAGAATCACCTCATCTTTTTCATGCGAAATAGTGGCAGCTACATTGCTTGCATTACCATTTCCATGTTGCTCTCGCTTGAGAAGTCTACATTCTCTCTCCATGTGGCCTTTCTTGCCACAGTGATAACATTCAACGTCGGTTTTGTTCTTCGACGTTCCTCGAATTTTATCATTTAACCTTCACCTTGGTTTATCTCTATCGTGGGATGCTCTGTGTGCATTTCTTCCACGATATTGTGCAACAAATGCCTCTGATTCTACTGGCATTATTTGCTCATTTCTTCTAGACTCTTCATTGAACATGCTATCCTTAGCGGTGCTCAATGTCAGTACATCTTGTGGTTCTGAATTGCTCAGTGATACCACAAGTGTGTCCCAGTTGTCAGTCAAGGAGCTGAGCAGTAATAGTGCTTGTCATTCATCTTCAAGCACCATCTTCATATTGGTGAGTTGGTTAACCAACCTCTGGAACTCGCTCAAGTGTTTGGAAACGCTTCGGGTCTCTCGATACTTGAGGTTTACCCAGCGCCGAATCACAAAAGCTTTATTCTGAGTTGTCTTTCTTTCATACATGGATTCCAAATTTTTCCACAATTTGTACGCAACTATTTCTTACGCTACGTGATGAAAGACACTCTGATCCACCCATTGTCGTATTTGTCTAACAGTGATCCTGTTCATGACATTCCATTCTGCATCTGACTTGGAATTTGGTTTGACTCCATCATTTTTCAAGGGTTGAAATAAATCCTTGCACTATAAGATGTCCTCCATTCTTGGCTTCCAAATAGAATAATTTGAAGATGTTAGCTTGACCATTGTTGCAGATGATGCTGAGGTGTACTCCATTTTACTGACGCAAGATAATCATGTAAGAACTAATGCTCTGATACCAGTTGTTGGGAGAGATGACTAAATGCAGCGGAGTTATATCGCCCAGGATATGACTTTTCCCACTCTTATGTAGTAAAATAGGCTCACAAATGAAATATAATCTCCACTATTAAAATATAATAATGGGATGCAACTCTCTCACAGACAAGTGAGGCTTTTTTCTTTTTTCAAACACTCAGGTTTGGATTACAAAATGAATTCTCGAATGAATTGAGTTTTACAAATGAAATGACAACTCCGTTTATACTACGAAACTTTCTAAATAAAGTAATTGAAGGTTATTCACCCATTTTCTTCTCCACTCACTTCTCCGTTGATTTCTCTATTCTCTTCATATGTTATTTGTTTAATATGCTCCTCACATTTTTTTGATGTTTACGCATGCACTTCTCTCATCCTCCAAATAAGAAGGGTTCTCGTCAAGGAATAGATTTCACCAAGGTGAGACGGGTCTATTGTGTGAACATCGTCTCTTACCTAATTGATCACCTTCGAGGTAATGCAAGATGGATCATTAGCAGGGGGCACAGAAATTGAGGTTTTCTATGAAAGACTGGGGCTAATTGTTCCAAGAATGTATTGGGTGTTCCATCAAGGAAATTATATAATTAGATTTCCTAAAGGATATATTTATGGATGTTGTTGTTACTATGTGGCATGAGTTTTGGCAAAACGAATTCGGAGTGTTCAAGTTAGAAGTCAAGAAGTTGTTCAAGTGAAGTTGGAACTCAGGCGCTGCACAGAACTGATGGGAGGAAGTTCCCTATTACAAAAGTTTTCAATACTTAAGTATATCGTCTATAAAGATCTGGGGCAGTTCGAGTATATTGACGAATATTGAAGATACTCAAAGATATTATGAAAAAGATAATCGCTTGCTTATCAAGAAAGAAGATTTGGAAGTTAAAGAATATTTAGAAATATTCCTAAATATTTGGAGATATAGTATCTTGGTGAATAAGATATTCTTAACCGAATAGGAAACCCAGCCAAGTATCCTATAAATACGAGGCTAGGGTATTCCATTCAGTATCGTTGTTGGAGAAATTATACACACCCATATTCTACAGAGGAGGAGGAGGAACGATCGGCAGAAGCTTTTCACATCAAAAAGTTAAGGCGAGTCAGTTTGTTCAGGTATGCTGTTCCAAACTGACTGTGGGATACATTCCGCTGCACACATACACACGTTGTCACCACTGCGATGTCGGGAGATAGCGGATGAGCTTTGGGAGAAGACACAATGACCATCGGGGGGAATTATCAACTTATTTCCAAAAATTATTTTTGGGCTTTTGGCCTTTTTGGGTAAGCTATAAAAGAAAATTCAGATGATTGCAACCAGTGCGCTTGATTTAGAGAAGAAAAACCTTAACTTGGAGAAGAAGACAGAGCAGATCATCGCGAGAGATTTAGGACTCAATGAGCTACATCGTCTACATGGTATCCTCGTCCTTGATTTCTTTTCTCCTCTATTTTTGGTTAACTTACCATGAGTAGTGAGTAGTCTTCTTTATTCTGGGATCCTATGCATCCCGTGCTATGTACCCAACTCTTTGTGTGATCAATTGAACGTTTTTCATTAATGCAATTCGAATATTCAATTTTATTGTGCTTAATTTTATCGTTCTTGCAAGTTTTACATTGAATGGGATGTTTGCATGCTAGAACGTATTTAGGTTAATTACCAAAAGATGAATGGGTCCTAGGTATTAACCGGATTGTATGAAATTGATATTAGGTCATGGTAGCTACAATGGTAGTACATGAATTAATAGAAAAGTTGACTCTTGTCTAAAAAACCTTAAGTTTAATAATCGAGATCGTTGATAATCCGTTGATGGGCGGCGTTCAACGATTGTCACGGCTGCTGCACGGGCAATGACCCATAAGAGAAGAGGAGCCTAGCTTTCAGGGGTGCCGTGACACAATGGACATTTCACGGCTATCACGGTAGGTGAAAACAACAGAGATTTTCAGGGGTGCCGTGACACCCGTGACATGCTCGGATGTCACGGCTGTCACGACAGGTTGGACATACAAAAAAATAAAAAACACAAAAGACCATATCGGGATTTCCATATCGAATCCGACCTTCACCGACGCCCTTCTTCTCCCGGCGTCGAGACTCGCCACCCTCACCAGCCGCCACCTGCCCCCAGCCAGCCGCCCGTCATCCACAACTTCCCTCTTTCTGCCACCACAACCAGCTCGTCTCATCCACAATCGACCCTAAAACCCCAACTTCTCTTTCGTAATCCTTCAGCCACTCTCCCCAAAACCCTAACCGCCCAATCTCAATGGCTCGCAAATCCTCTCGCTCCACAGCAACCTCATCCTCCCGGAATGCTCGAGCACCACCACCAGCCGCACAAGACGGCGAGGGAGTAGTTGTGCCCGCCGGTCAGACCCCTCGCCAAAGAACCTTCCAGGATCGACGCCCTCTGTATTTTTCACTAGAGCAATTAAGGAAATACGACAGCGCGTCTCGATGAAAAAGGTAAAGCCTACCTTAGTTCCTGATCACGAGACATTGCGCTCTTTTTTATTGTTGGATAGTTATCGTGCGTTATTTGTGACTTCTAGTCTTGATATTTTGTTTGCTCGACCGGCACCGACCTATCAAAGGTTTTAAAGAAATTTCTAGCGTCGTTTTCATATTCTGGTGCTCCGGATCATGCTACTCATTGGAAGTTCATTCTCGGTGGCCGGGTTCACACTATGACTAAGGTTGAAGTGTGCACATTGTTGGGATTTCCATTGGAAGGTTTTTGTGGTCAGTACACAGATGAGGAGCGATATGAGTTCTGGAAACTCATATCCAATTTTGATTGCTATTTCACCTCCAGCTGGCCTTCATCGTGCATTAAAGATAAGCTTTGGAAGGTGGTGAACCGACTAGTTGCCATGAGCATTTTTCCGCGTGGCGAGGGTGCCACGAACATAGGCAACACCGAGCTCGACGTTATGATCTCAATGCACCGCCACCGCCCAATTGATTTCTTCCATATTCTCACTGGCCAAATGGGTTTTTGGGGCTCGACTCTAGACAGGAACATTGCTTTAGTTGGTGGCTTATTTGTCACCATTCTCGCTGAGTTCCAAGGATAGGAATTCAGTCAGCTCCCTGCGCCAATCACTTCGGTCCTGGATACCGATATGATGGTCGATATCAAGATGATTGATCAGGACTGTCAGTGGCAGCATAGAGCCAAGCACCCCAGCGGGAAGAAGCGTCGCCGGGTCGAGAGTAGATAGAGGACGCTCGAACGAGCTCGAGGTGATGGACCTCAGCATAAGGACGCTGACGTAGATGGGGCACAGGAGCATCCAGTGGTTGTGTCGGCCCCTTGTTTTCCCTTGGGTTCGTCCCGAACAAGGCCTTAAGTCACAAGAGGAAAACAAATACAAACACCACAAGTCCTTCTCGGCATTCTAGATATGGATAAGAGTGCTAGTCTAGATTTTACCTTTCCATGCATAACTCAACTAATACTCAAAGCATCATGCTTAGACATAGATTTAACTTGCTACTTGTTACCTTGGAGCCAAAATGCAAACCAATTCGGATGAGTGGGAGATAGTCCTTTTCAAGCCCATGATCTACACTCTTGGTCTCAGGTTCTTGCCATATGGTTATATTTCTTCGCTTTCTCTAGTGATTCATTCGAGCTTAAGGGTCGAGTGTTCTAACTTCTTGGAAGGACAGCTTTGGTAGAGAGTTGGCCTTCGGCCTTTGATATGATAGTAAAGAATTTTCACTCTTTGTTGCGGTGGGATTTCACACATGGCTGATTTTTCTTTCTTTTGAGCTTGCTCCTTGATGTGAATTGCTTGTCTTCTTCCCTTTCTTTAAGAGGTCCAATCATAGCCCGAAAGCATATGGAAATACCTCCCCGCTCTTTCTCATCCTTACCCTTTCGGCGCGGGTCAAGATGAGGGTCACTCACCTCTTTTCCCGGCTACTTGGACTAGAGATAGGATGGTTTGATTCTCCGTCCCGCCCCTTGCATAAACACTGCACGGCGGAGCTTACTCTAAGCCAATAAGTCTCGAAGTGCTAGCCTCTATGAAATCCATATAACCATATAGTTTGAACCCGGTCCCTTGAGTGTTTTTGTCAAGCTTCACTAGGACCTTTTCTATCAACTCCACATCCCTTTTTATTTCAACTCACAAGGACAAGTAATGGGTTAGTATCATAAGTCATCACACAATTCAGATTGCATAAGAGGGATGCATGTACTCGGTTCTATCTATTTCACATCATTAAGGCTCAAAACCTCATATCTAGGGTATAGAAAGAAACCTTTTATTGAACAAAATTTAAAATTTTCAAAGGAAACGTGCTAACTCATGCATGTGCAAGAAAATAGACGTGCTGACACAACAAACGACTAGCCACCCACCCCACACTTTTGAAACAAGCCGTGTCCTCATGGCACAACTCAATTTCAAGACAAATATGCACAATATCAAGGAAAGGAAAATGGCAATAGAGAGAAGGTGAGAACGGTACTCCCCTTATGATGTCCTTGCATGTCGTGAAACAACAAGGCATGAACTGGTACCAATCGGTTGAAGATGGGGAATTGAAGTCGGGTCTGGTAGTGCGCTAGCCCGAAATGCTAAAATGCGTAGCACACCCGGCATCATGCGTACTCGACCCGGTACCGTTCCTACAAAAGCCAACTTTTTTCCTTTCCAAATACAATGGGGTGAGGGTTAGTATAAGTAAATAAAATGCAAGAAATACTAAAAAATGCCAGGCTGCCTCCCGGCGAGTGCCTTTGTTTAACGTCGTTGGCTCGACGGTTGGGGATCACAAGTTTGGATCCCATGGGCGGGTTAGGTCAAACTTCGCCGTAGCGCTTCCCTTGATTCGCTCCAAGCCGCCGCGGAATGATGTGCTTGGATCAGGTCTCCATTATTCGGGCGGGTTTCCCTTCATAACCACCCAAGTTGGCAAGGAGGTCTTTACCATAGCTGCTGGCCTAGTCGCACTCACGGTCTCTCTTAGTAGGTCAGGAACTAGGGCACTGAGATCCGAGGTGTTCACAATGTCCAGCGAATTCCTTGTACCCAGACGGCCATCATTATCATAGATGTAGAAGTCTGAAGTTCTGCCGCCGAATGCAAGTGACAACAAGCCCTCGCCCATATCGATCCTTGCCTTGGTGGCGTAGAGGAATGGCCGTCCCAATATAAGTGCTGGAGGGTCGTCCTTTCTGGCATCTCCCATTTGCAACACATAAAAATCCACAAAAACGACGAGCTCTCCTACTCAGAGTATTAAATCCTCAAGCACTCCAACCGGACGGATCACGACTTATTCCCTAACTCGATCAATAACTTCGGTGGTTTCAATGGACCAAGTCGCAATTAGCAATATAAAGAGTAGGGCATGGCATTAACGGCAGCCCCAAGATCGATTAAGCAATGATGAATTTGGGCTTCACCGATACCACATGTGACCGTGAAGGCCCCTGGGTCCTTACCCTTTCCCGGCGGTGACTCATGATTTGTAGTGAGGGAACTTCCCATTAGCGGGCCGTTCTGCCTATTCCTTGCATCTAATCTCCCCTCTAACTCATCCTCTTGGGTTGTATGGCCTTCGGAGGCAACTATCTGCATGGAGTATGATGGGTCGTGAGTCCCAAAATTTGGTGCCCCTAAGACCGGGCCTGGCCAAGCTGTGCCGAGAGCGTTCGGTCCGAGTGTATCGGCCGACTCTTCTAATGGCCCGGGGTAATCTGAGCTGACCTCTTCTTCACTGTCCCTTGTCATCGTGTTGAGCATCTCATTTTCCCAATATGCAAACTCCCCCAGTGCCGCGTCCATGTCTACTACCTTTATCATGCTAACATTTGCCCTTGGATTTTGGGCGGTTTGTGAAGGGAGCCGACCGGTCTCTTTCTTAAGCTCGGACACGGTAGTGGCAAGTTGGGACAACTGCTTGTTGATCTCGGCTATTTGCCCTTTTGTCTCGGCCTGATTCTACTGGATTGCGGCATTCATCTGCACATTGCTAGAGGCCAACTCTTTCATCATATCCTCTAATGATCAGTTCGGTCCTACCGGGCCCGGTTGAGTATGGCTCAGTCCCGGCTGGTTTTGGCTTGGTCCCGGTCCGTTTTGTTGATATTGACGTTGAGGCGGCCTATAGAACTGTTGGGCAGCTTGGGGAGTGGCTTGTTGAGCGTGATGAGCCGAGTCCCTAGGAGGAGGCCCGTCGTTTCTCCAAGTGTTCCCGGACGGTCCTTGTCCATAAGGCCGACTAGGCCTTGCCCGGTTAGGGTATGCTTGGTAGTCCCCAACCGCATTTACTTCTTCATGGTCCTCTTCTAGCAATGTTGGGAAAGAATATGTCCTATGGTCCATAGCTCCACAAAACTCACACGGCTTGACCTTAGCCGGTTCCCTTCTCATCAAGTGCATCATCATCTCTTTCATTTGCTTCACGTCCTCGGTCAAACGGTTCGAAGGGGTCTCGGCCTTAGCCACACTCTTTGTCCAGATTAACTCCTCTTGTCGACTATTCTCTTCTTCGAACCGGGCATTCTCGGCCACCTTCAAAATTAGCTCTCTTATTTCCCTCAATGTCAAGCTTGACATTGATCCTCCAGCCGAGGCATTCAAGAGCATTTTATCCAATGGTTTAAACCCATCCATCAAGTACTCCAAAAGGAGCTTCTCGGTAAGCCCTAGATTGCAACAACTTCCTTCTAGCCGGTTGAACTTCTCCAAGTAATCATACATTGATTCATTCGGCCCTTGCCTCAATTCTTGCAACTGTTTCCTCACTTGTGCAGCACGGCCAGCAGGATAGTATTTGGCCAAAAATTTTGCTTGCATTTGTGCCCAAGACCGAATACTTTCCGAAGGTAAGGCAAGGAACCAATCATTAGCCGCATCCATTAGAGAGAAGTAAAAGGCCTTCAATTTGAAGTCCTCTACGTCTACTCCATGGGGTTTTAAGTTTTGGCAAGTGCCATGAAAACGTTTGAGATGAGAGGTCGCGGACTCTCCTTGAGTACCCGAGAACTTGGGCAAATTGTGCACGACACCCGTGCTAACCAATATATCCTCTAGTTCCGGGCTCTCATAGATATACCAAGTTTGGTTTCTAAAGTTAGGAGCCGAGAGTTCACCCATGGTGGGCTCTTGAAAGAAATCATCATCAAAGTTTTCCTCCCGGGCATGTTGTGCTCTCGGGGCATATTGATGAGGATGGGGCCTAGGCGGAGGCCTAACCGGCTGCCTCAGACCGTTTCGGGCTTGGTCCTCGGGCTGCCCTTGGTTACGCTCGGTCGCATGCCTACGCCTCATCTCTCAGAACCGATCCTCGGGGTTCTCATAGAATAAAGGTACCCCGTCGCCTTGGCCCATATCATTGTTCACCACATCCTCATCAAAATTACTACCATGATGAGACATGGTTCACAAGGGTCAAGCACAAGGATCAAAGAAAGGAAAAACAAAGATAAGAACAACTTTCACCGATTGAACTAATTCCACAGCAACGGCGCCAAAATTTGACGAGTCGTCGTTTGGACCTTGCAAATTTACAATTTATAGAGTCCACTACTTTAGGCTCACTAAAAAGATAGTAAAGCGGTAAGTAGGGGTCGAACCCAAGGGAATTAAATCAACAACTCGTTGTTCTTAGTGCAAGTACAAGGAAAGTAAAGTAAGTAAAGACAAGGGGGTTTTGGAATTGGTTTGAACGTAAGTGCATGCAAAAGTAAGGGAAAGGGTTTGTGATCAAGAGAGAGAATATTCAGTTTAGGGCCTCTCTTATGGAACACTTATCATAGGCAACCATATAGTCATTCTACATCCCATAGAGTGTGGAATTTCCGACAAAGGAAATCACCCAAAGTACTCCGGCAAGGGTAGTACACCACGGCCTCAACCGAGCTAGGTAGTAGCGTGGTGCCGTAGGCAACCCAAGGTATTGCAACCCCACTACCTCACTAGGCACGGTCTAAGCTTCCTAATCTAGTCCTTATTAGATTGAACAATCCGACAAGGGTATTGTTCTATCTATGTGTACTACCCATTATTGCCGCAAAGCATCAAATGTATGTTACAATAAGGATCATTAGCTTGACTAAGCTTAGTGGCAAGACATCCACTTAGCCGAGCCTTTGATCCGTGGAATGAGATCCAAGGACTAGTGGAATGTAGAATGAAATTAAGTACAAGTGCCTCAAAATGTAAGCATAAGAGATAAAACCCTAAACCGAATAAGAAACTTAGCTACTTGTATTCATGGTGTAGAATACAATAGCCAAAGGCATTAAACAAGAAAATTACAAGGTTTCAAGCTAAAATGCCGAGAGAAGGGTAGAGAGAAGTTGAGAGAATTCAAGCCTTGATCCAAGAGAGTTTCGACTAGCAATTTGAGAGTGGATTTTTGGATGTCTTTTCCTTGCTCCAATAGGTTGTTTTTATAAGCATGAGCTAGGGTTTCTCTTGTCTTGGACCCCAAGTTTGGAGTGGCACAAGTGGATTGGCATGAGCCAATGATGAGATGCTTCTAGAATCATCAAGGCACTCTTGCTCTGGAAGTAGTCAAAATGGATTGGCATGAGCCAATGATGAGATGCTTCTAGAATCATCAAGATTTTGCAAGTGGACTATGTTTGGCTTGGGCTCACGTGTGGGCTAATAATGTCTTGTGGTGATTTTGGCCTTAAATGCCATCTTTTAAGCCCGATTCTTCTTTAGACTCCAAAAGGCCCTGAAATGCAAAACGACATTAACAAGCATATGTTCTTATGATCAAATGTCGTATTTGGTGGATTTTGTTGACTCGATGAATTGTATAAATATGACTCATCAAACCTGACTGAGCTCGAGGTGATGGACGAGCTCGAGGTGATGGACCTCAGCCTAAGGACGTTGATGGTCGATATGATGATCGATATCAAGATGATTGATCAGGACCGTCAGTGGCAGCATAGAGCCAAGCACCCAGCGGGAAGAAGCGTCGCCGGGTCAAGAGTAGATAGAGGACGCTTGAACGAGCTCGAGGTGATGGACCTCAGCCTAAGGACGCTGACGCAGATGGGGCACATGAGCATCTAGTGGTTGTGTCGGCCCCTCCACCTCAGTCACCTGCTGATGTCCAGCTCCCATTGACCCTCGAGGAGTGCCTCGCAGGCTTGGAGACTTCCCAGAGTCAGATTTTGGAGTACCAGCGCCAGCTATTGGTGACTCTGGGTCCAATACTTGCTATGCAAAGCCAGCTTGCCACCGCCCATGCTCAGCAGACGACCGACTTCTCAGACTTTCGATATCAGTTTAGCAGGGCACAACAGTGGGCATAGGACGCCATGACTACTTTCTATAGGCATCAGGGCTTCGCAAATTATCCTCCTCCACTGTCTTACATGTCATCTGCCCCAGTCCCGTTCGAGGTAGATTTTACTATGGCAGTCAACCTCAGCCCTTTGCACCATGCACCTCCACCTCCTACCCGTAATGACCACGAGAGTGGCCCTTATTGCCCCACTGGTACTGCGGACTCCAATGATACGGAGGACCTTTTTGCTGTTGAAGATGATGAGGACGATGGCACTGTTTAGCTTCGCATCCATTTCCTTTCCTGACTTTTTGACACTTTGTCAGTTGTTGAGGATTCATGACTTTCTTATTGTACTCTGACTTTTGGCCATGATTTACTCTTTACATGTTATTCGATGCTTGAGATATGTTGTCTACGCTTTCCATTTTTGATCGCATCGTTTATCATTCTATTCATTTGGCACATTTTGTCCATGTTTCTTTGCGATTATCGATGCTAACATATCACTCGTGCAGCTATGTATTTTTCTCTATCTATCTACCAGCTGATGAGTCGCATTTCACTCCCCATGCATCGCTTAATTTCGATGGATACCGAGCTATCACACACGAGGGAAGTTCCTATGCGCCTTTTCTTTTCTTCTCTTTTATTTCTTCACTTAGGGACTAAGCTCAATTTTAAGTGTGGAGTGGGTAGCGCATAGTCACACACATCGCATATCACATTCACTCTTGCATATGCTCAACTATCTATGTATTGCGATTGAAAGCCTCATTTTCTACGATACTCCTTGATTGATTGTCATTCTTTTGGATTCGAAGTCTAGGACTTGAAATAGTTTTATTCGTGTGTGTATTCTCTCGTATCAGTATCATTGCTAGCCTTTGCCTATCACGTATTCTACTAATTTTTTGAAGCATATTGGAGACTTGATATTTGTAGGCACCGGTACAAAATGTCAAAAACTTAAATTGCATCTCTTTTTCTAAGTGACCTTAGTACTAGTATGTGTTTCTCTAAACTTGTTGTGGTTTGCATGCACCCGCCTTGATTCATACACTATGTCAAGTTTGAAGTATGGAGTTAGAAAAAAATAGTCAAAAGAGGGGCGAAAAATATGCCCCCAATCAAGAACAAAGTTCTGAATTTTCAAAAGAGGCCAAACCATTTACCTCAAGCATAGTTGTTTTTGAAGAAAAACAAAAAAATAATACCAAAGGCAAAGTGAGAAAAGTGACCCCTTGTGTATGAAAAAAAAAGAAAAGAAATTGCTGCCCTCTTCTGCTTGATGTAGTGTAATTCCACCTTCTCATTGCGTGCAATCATGACTTGTCTTGAGAATTCGTGTACTAGAAACTAAGGGACGATCCTCGTGCTTGCACTAAAATTTTGATGTGTTTTTCATACTATTTTTCAGAAAACTCTTAAGCCAGGCTCCTCTTCTCTTACGGGTCTTTGACTAGTCCTTGGCACTTGAGAATGAGCTTTGCGCCAAGAGCCCGTGGACTATCCCTAGATAGCATAGGTGAATGACGAGCATGTTTTGTGTAACTATTTATGTTCTTATTATGTTGCTATAGAACTATTTAGAACATGTGATTAGTCGATTGCTAGCCGTGTGTACTGACCTTTTGAATGCATAACTCGTTTAATCTATGATTGTCTGACAACTTTGATGAAGATATTTGACTTGAAGTCGAGGTAACACGATGAATCCGAGGTATGACATGACTTTACTGTGACTCGTTGAGCATCATTTCATGCATACACGTTAGTTAGTTGTACAGGGGATTTGTAGGTTGTCCCATTCCTGAAAACCTTCACGAGACTATACTCGTCCTACTAGGACAGCCTAGGGGTTTAAAGGCTTATTGCATACGCTAAATGCATTCGTGTCCTCTACGACAATGAGTTATGAATTCTATTTTAGCTAGGTTTGATCATATGACACTTGAGTGGGTAGCTGATAAAACTTGTGGTCGCTGAGCAGTACATTCACTTGAGTATTTATTCTGCCATCTATTTGACATTTGTTTGAGACGAACAAATCCTAAGTGTGGAGTGTTTTGATCAGTCGATATTTTGACTAATTATTCGCTACATTCGATGAAGGATAAAACTTGTTCTCCCGGTGAATTGTCCCTATTTGATGTATTTCTTGAGCGTTTCAGGTAAAACAGGCGAACCATTGCTCCTTGAGCCCGAAAGAATGGAAAAGATCGATGAAAAAGGCCGAAAGAGGGCTCTGCATCAGAAATAGGCCGTGACTACCATGACAACCTCTTAGTATCACGGGTGTCACGGTAGGTATTTTTAGCAGGAGAAACTTCCTTGGCCGTGACTACCGTGACATGTCTATGTATCACGGGTGTCATGGCGGCCATACAACTCAGAGTATTTTCGCCTTGGCCGTGACTACCGTGACATCCTCTTAGTGTCACGGGTGTCACGGCACCCTTATAGCTCCGTGGGTTTTTGCCTAGGCCGTGAGAGCCGTGACATGTTCTAATGTCACAGGTGTCACGGCACCGTCGGGGACAAAATAATCAACTTATTTCCAAAAATTGTTTTTGGGCTTTTGGCCAATCTATAAAAGGAAATTTGGCTGATTGCAACCAGTGCGCTTGATTTGGAGAAGAAGATAGAGCAGATCATCGCGAGAGATTGAGGACTCAATGAGCTACATCGTCTACACGGTTTCCTTGTCCTTGATTTCTTTTCTACTCTATTTTTGGTTAACTTACCATGAGTAGTGAGTAGTCTTCTTTATTCTGGGATCCTACGGATCCCGTGCTATGTACCCAACTCTTCGTGTGATCAATTGAACGTTTTTCATTCATGCAATTCGAATATTCAATTTCATCATTCTTGCAAGTTTTACATTGAATGAGATGTTTGCATGCTAGAACGTATTTAGGTTAATTACCAAAAGATGAATGGGTCCTAGGTATTAATTGGATTATATGAAATTGATATTAGGTCATGGTAGCTACAATGGTAGTACATGAATTAATAGGAAAGTTGACTGTTGTCTGAAAAACCTTAAGTTTAATAATCGAGATCGTTGATAATCCGTGGATGGGCGGCGTTCAACGATTGAGATCAATCTAGACAATGATCCGTGGATGGGTGGTATGGTTTATTTCCATATTCGACAGCATGATGAATTTACGTTGCATGATTACATGATTTGTGGGGTTGGCACGGGTGAAGTTTGGTCCTGGGATTCTTTCTCTGATCAAACCAAAACCTTTTTATTTTCTGCATTTAATTTCTACGATTTGTTTCATCACATCAAAACCTTAAATCATTCGGAATAGCTAAATAGGTCACTTGTTAGCTAGTACTCACACACGTTGTTTCTTGGATCGACCATCGGCTTACCAAGGTTTATAAATTTTGTTCGACTGCAACTTGACCCCTAAAACATATAACTTGACACCTATAAAGGGTTAAAAATACGCTTGTCACCCACCTCTATTTGTACACTATGTCAAGTTTTAAGTGTTGAGTAAGAAAAAGTCAAAAGAGGGCAAAAAATTGACCCCAAACAAAGTTATTTTTGAAAAAAAATTGAAGTTCAAAAAATAGTACCAACAGCAAAGTGAGAAAAGTCACCCTTGTGTATGAAAAAAAATGATGAAATTTTTTCCCTCTTTTACTTGATGTAGTGTATTTACACCTTTTCATTGCGTGCAGTCATGACTTGTTTTAAAAATTCGTGTACTAAAAGCTAAGGGACGATCCTCGTGCCTTGCACTGAAATTTTTATGTGATTTTCGCACTATTTTTCAAAACATTCTTAATCCAAGCTCTTCTTCTCTTACGGGTCATTGCTCCATGAACCGGAAAGATCGAAATAAAGAAAAAGATCGATAAAAAAGGACCAAATAGAACTATTCAAACTCAGTGCCGTGACTACCCTGATATTCTACTATTGTCACGGGTGTCATGGCTACGCATTTCGGCAAAGGGAGACAGGAGTGTCGTGACTGCCGTAACATACTGGAAGTTCACGGCACCTAAATATCCCAGAGAGTTCAACTATTTTTTGTCCTTGTCGTAACTACCGTAACACCCAATAGATTTTACGTGTGTTACAGCCCAGTCATTTATTTCCTAAAAAGAATATAAAATT
The DNA here is from genome assembly GCA_033675215.1 of Rhodiola kirilowii. NCBI lineage: Eukaryota > Viridiplantae > Streptophyta > Magnoliopsida > Saxifragales > Crassulaceae > Rhodiola > Rhodiola kirilowii. Next base: position 25,220,560 of record CM066198.1, read on the forward strand.
TGGGAATTATTTATGGGAGCTTGATCTTAGTGATTTTACACCAAACTTGGAGAAGAAGACGGAGAAGAACGCAGTAAGAGATTGAAGATTCAACCTGAAATTCTACACCCTATTCAAGCTTGTGTTCAAGGTACAGTTGAGATAGACCTTGAACTCCTTTCACAACAGTTCAGCAAATAGAACAAATAATCGAAGCACGCACAGAATGATAACCCAGTTCGGCTCCGCCTACTCTGGGGGGTTTCCCACACCCTAGAAGGGACACAAATCTTTATTACGAGTTTAGAGCTTACACGTGGAATTACGCTTACACCTTGTAATTGCCTAGCCTCTAATACTCCGTCTCTCAGATTTGCAACCGAGGTTCACCGCAGTTCACCTCGATCCCCTTCGTCCGAACCTTCAGTCCGAACATGCTCGACCTTCTCTTGAAGCTCGATGGCTTTCTCTCGAAAGCGTGTTCGCATTTGTTGTGTGCAGCAGTTGGATCGCTTCCAGGCAGTCTGAGTAGCACGTTGATAAGACTGATCTTGCACCGATGAATTTCTGGTGAGGAAAAACAACCGGCCGTCGCTTTCTTCTTCTCCAATCGGTAGGGTATACTCGTGTAAATTAGGTATTGAAAGCGATGCAGATTATGGATGCCCTAGCATTGTATTTATATGCCAGGACGATCTCCAAACCTGCTCCAGATAATCCCATCAAATATTTAGGAAATATTCCTAAATATTCGATGTATATCTTTCTCAAATCGGTGGGAAGAATATACGAAGACTTCTTTCCCAAGCAAGCCATGCCGCCATCAGATCTTGACATGTAGATATTCATTCGAATATCTGATGTTCAAATTCTTCGCTGGCCGACTTTAGATCGAAACGACATTCGATCTTTCAAACCTTCCGGAAAACATCTTGGCGTCTGCTCCATGCTATACTGTAGTCCCAAAATGTGTTCGAACTCCCCCTGAACTCCTACTCGAACTGTCTAACTACGTTTTGCCAAATACATGCCACTTAAGGGAACATCAATCTCCCCCTTGGCATTTTGGCAAAACCAAATCTACTAGATAACTAGATCTATCTAACTATCTAGACATTAGACAACCTTGAGGGAACAAACATTGTCTCCTCTCAAAATACTCCCCCTTTTTGCCACAAACTGGCAAGGGGTAGAATCTAGTTCAAACAGCCAATCAAAACAGTGCCAGAACAAGCACACAGAATACGAAAGTTTCAAACGAAACAGAGTTCAGAGAGTTTGGAATGAAAGACCTTCATGCTGACGACTCATCATCAGTGTCATCCTCAGTATCTGCATCATCAGATTCATCTTCACTTGGGTAGCTGAGGGCACGAGCAAGCTTGTTGATGCGCTTGCGTTGTTCCTTGTCCGTTTCAATGATGGCATTCAGGTCCTTGAGCAGCTTACTCCTCTCGTCACGGCTCATCCTAGCTCCCCCTCGACTCGATGACTCTGGGACATCTTTTCCTTTTTGATTTGGCCTCTTTAGATCATTCACGTGACGGTCTTTATACAGCTTGTGATCAACGATGAACTTGCTGGGTGCCTTGGAGAGATGGTCAGTCGAGGACTTCAAATCTGGAGCTTGATGGATGATCAACTCATAGATTAGGGAAGGGAAGCATATTTGGTGAAGAGTTTGCTTTGAAGTAGCATGGTTAGCGATCTGTTTAAACATAACTCTACCCAGGTTGAACTTCAGCTTGTTCCTGATCTGATAAATCAGTTGGGCCATGTCCCGGTTGACCGTTGAACGTTGAGTTGAGGGTCTCTAGTTGAACACCGCAATGAAAAATAGCATTGAATAGAACGTTGAGAGCTCAGCTGTATGCACTACAGAATCAGGCCGCCACCGAACCGAGCCCGCAGTGATGGTGCTCACAATCTTCTCAAAATTTGACTCTTCTTCATCAACAACCGGGTCATCCATGGAGAAATAAACATTTATAAGCTCAGGATCAATCTTGATCCTCCTTCCTCTAACAAAGAAGACCCCACATTATACTTCTCCGATAACTCCAAATCGAGGGGGAAGGTTTGCCATGGCCTCACAAACCAGCTGTTTGTTGAAGGGTTTGCATCTGTCCAGGGTCCAGATCAGGTCCGTTTCCTTCAGCACATCAATGACTTCCTTCCCTTTGTAGTGGGGCTCCTCTAGGACTCTTTCTGGTATGATTTTTCTTTTCTATACGCATGACCACTTTCTCGCCACATCTCGACTAGCAAACCAAATTCCTTTCTTAACCAAGCCAACTGGAGCAGTATCAGAATCAGGAGATGGGACTTTGCATCTCCCAGCATCCTCTGAAACAGGGAACGGAGCTTCACGTTTTCTTTTCTTAGATGAATCAGCTCCCCCTGCCATGTTGTCCACCTTTGCATCATCTTGGGCTGACCCCTTAGCAGATCTTTCAAAAGCCACCTTCTTCTTTTCCTTGTCCTTCTTTGCCTTTTTGAGATTGACAAGAGGAACAAGGTCTTTGTCATCATCCGAAAGAGTAGCCTCCTTTGAATCTGGCTTAGTAGCATCCTCACGAATGGATGAACCATCTTCCTGCATATGATCACTACAAATACCATCTTGAACAACAACTAGGTCGACCACTGTCTCCTCAACAGCAACTGCCACTGGAACTCCACCTGACCCAGCTTCTGTCTGAACACCTGGTTCCTCTGAAGGCACACTTGCCTCTTTCACGACATCAACCATTAGGGCAGGTGCAGACTCTTCAACTCCAACAGCCTGGACTTCTGAAGGCTGATCTGATCTTGGCACTACAGGTACAGAAACCTCCTTTTGCAGATTTTCAACAAAATCATCAATATCCTTGAGCACACTGTCCAGATCTTTATCTTCTTTAGCATGATCAGATCCTTCCGTAATTGCATCATTCAACCCATCAACCTTTTCTGATGGATTAACCTCCTCGGTCACAGTCTCAACTTGCTCACTGTGATGTTCATCAACGATTCCTCCAAGATTTTCAATAGACTCATCATCAGAAGCTTCATTAATCACCAAATTCCTCTTCCCCGAGGTCTCAAGAAACTTCTCTGTCTCCTCATCAGATATTGCTATGAGCCTCCCTCTGATTGAACTGATCTTGGCCAGACACTGTCTTGGAGAAACAACTCGGCGAGTCCCCTTCTTTCTCCGAAAACCTCCCGGACGAACATACCCAGAAGCATGAATTTTCTCCCTCCATACTCCTGATCCACCAACACCTTTAGGCACGGAGATGCTGGGCTCTCCTTCTTTCATGGAGCCATCACCATCTTTGCAGACAATAGAATCTTTTATATTCTTGACGGCTTCATCATCAATCACTGCCCTACTGGTTTCGCCACCCTCAGAATGGAGAAGAACCGGTGGGGGAACGCAATCGATTGGATTAGACGAATCCTCCGCGGCAAGCGAGGACATCGTCTTCTGCTTTGCAACAGTCTCAGGTCTATTCATCTCCTCTGTTCCAGACTGAGGGATTACAACGGCTGTTTCTTTGTCAGTTTTCTTTGCTTCGGCCCTTGCTACAGAATTGGAATGTAAAGGCGACACCTTTTTCACCTTTGGTACTTTCGATTTCAGAATTCTGGGTTTCGCCGCCAGTGCCTTTGAAGACTGCATGCTCTCTTTCTTCTTCTCAGTGGATTTGACAGCGGATTTCGATGATTTTCTGGTGTTTACCATCGTCATTGAGCAGAAAAAATTTGAGAGGGATTGCAAGTCGCCGTTCTAGGGTTTGGATGAGAGAGAGGAATGACTGAACTAATTTGAGTTTGAAGTTACAATCTGCCTTTTCAACTTCCCAAAACTGTCTTCTCATAACGGCATGAAATCAGAAACAAATCTCCGAAAATATTTAAAATATTCATCTTCAAGCACTGTGCCTTCTGTTCTAGCTCTCTTTCTTAGGTGGTCAGTCCAACTGCTTTAGCTGGGGTTTCGACTCTGACTGACCACCGTTGGGCACAGTTAGTGTTTGACAACCCATAGACCCGAGGAGGATCTGGGTGTTCCAAACTGTGAAATGCCGTGTGAATTGATGAAGGGCTTGGTCAACTGTACGTCCATTGCCATATGCTTTGGAGTTATCACCCTCTGTTGCCCTACGTATTCACGTTTTCTTGTCTGATTCCTGGCATATTTATGTGGGTATAGTACGAACTCCTTCTGCAACTGTAACACCTTCTGGTCCATCAGTTTCCTGGTACACTTGTCAGCATAGATTTGTGCGTTACTTCAATCAGACCTTGTGTGCAGGGTCTTGTCCACTCCCCCTCGCATAAATCGATGTCTGGCGTGTATATAGTCTAGAGTAAACCGTTGTTTGCCATAGCCCTTGACTCCCATCAGACGCATCATACCCATCCCTATGGTATAGCAGTTATTTGCACCCCTTCTTCCTTTCATCGCAATACTGCCATTCTTGTTTAAGACAAGGCATGAGTCGCGAGAGAATGACACATATTGTCCATCGTTACACAATTGACTGATGCTAATAAGATTCATTGTCAGACCTTCAACAAGGAGGGTGTCCTCGAGTGCAAGGAGATCCGGAACCTTCAATGTCCCACAGATGATCACCTGACCCTTTTGACCATCCCCGAAGGTGACAAACCACATCTTCTCAACAGATCTAATATGAGTAAGGTATTTATAGTTACATGTCATGTGGGTGGAGCATCCGCCGTCGAAATACCAACTGTCTTGCACTGTGTAACTTGAGGAGCAACAGGCCACCATGCATACCGTCTGTTTTCCCTTTGGTACCCATACCTGTTTGTGTCGAGGTTTGTTCTGTTGTTGGTATGCCCGACGTTCAGCAAAAAATAGGCGACACTTCAATTTGGTGTGTCCCATCTGGTGGCAGTACCATCAAGTGCGCAAATCCATCCTTTGCATTACGGGAGTGTGATCACGACTTTGGACGGGTGTTCCACGGGTTTTTCCACCACTCGGTGTGCCATGAGTCTTCTTGTGATCATTTAGGTTCTTTCCTTTGGACTGTTTCACCTTCTGTTCAGGCAACTGATCCATCACTTGTTTCATTTTAACAAAGGTAGTGCCTTTTGAGGTGCCTTCTTTCGTAAACCCCGAGCCTCGATGTCCAGACTCTATCCTTTGAGACCTGAGAATATCATTTAAGTCTCTAGTGCCAAAGTTTAGCATCCTTACCGATTGTTTGAGGTGGTTGAGTTCCTTCTCGTTGTTTGAATGATATATTCTTTCAGATTCCAGCTGAAGTTCCAGCTGTTCTACCCTCCTTAGTTGGAACACCTCCTTGCGCTTCAGATCTGTGATGATTTTTCTTAGACCCACCATGCCTACAGGATGAGTTTCACGGTCCTTTTCCATGTCAATTTTCAGCGAAGAGACAGTACCCAAGAGCTCTGTTTTCTAAGCAAGCAGACACAATCTTTCCTGTTTCATCTCAGCCAGTTGAGTATTTAGTGAGTCTACCGTGCTTTCGAGCTTTACCTTCTGAGTAAGAAGTATCTCAACCTCCTGCCAGACCATGTCTTTTTCTATAGTGATGCTTGAAACTGTGTCATTCAGCTTTTTGTTGACCTTGATCAGTAGCAACCACTTCTCATACAGATCTTTATATGTCTGAGCCAGAGACTCGTGCGTGAGTTCTTCATCGTCACTGTCTGAGAGGTCTTCAGCTGGGAGTTCCAACTGAGATGGTACTCCTTCACTGGTATTGCTGCATTCTCCTAGAGTTGTGACGAACGCCACAAAGTTGGTGGTTTCACCTCCTCCTTTTTCTTCGTCTGACTCACTATCGCTGAAGCTAGCGACCATTGCCTTCTTCTTCATGAGACTATTTGCACATTGTGATTGGATGTGACCAAAACCCTTGCATTCATAGCACTGAACCTCTTCCTTTCCTTTGTCAGAGGAGTCTTGCCTCATATCACTGGACCTTGACTTGCCGGTTTTCCAGTTTCGGGAACTAGTTGATGAAGGCTGACCTTGTTCTGGACCACGTCTATTGATTTTCCGCACCATTCTGCCAAAGTTCTGAGCCATCATAGCCAGTTGCTCAGTGGTGCAGCCAGCTTCCAGTTTGTCTTCTGACATGTCTGCTTTTAGGGCGATTCCCTTCACATCTCCGGGTTGAAAATTATGATTAATCTCGTAAGTTCTGAGAGAACCCATCAGCTCGTCCAGTTTCAGTTTGGAGATGTCGTGCATTTCCTCAATGGCAGTGACTTTCATGGCAAATCTCGGAGGGAGTGACCTTAAGACTTTACTGGCCATCCTCTCTTCCTCAATAGGTTTCCCTAGTGCAGCAGCCTCGTTGGACAGTTCCAGAACTCTAGTGTTATATTCAGAGATAATTTCACTTTCTTTCATCTTCATCTCTTCAAACTTGGTTGTCACAATTGCATTCGGGAGTTGCGAACTTTGTCCGTGCCTTCATATGCCGTTTGGAGGATATCCCAAGCCTTCTTCGCCACTTCACAGTTAATGATTAGCTTCATAACGTTTTCATCTACTCCAGAAAAGATTGCATTCATCGCTTTTGAGTTTCCCATGGATGCTTTGTCATCCTCTTTAGTCCACAAGGCTTCTGGTTTCGAAACAGGTTCTCCAGTGAGATTGTTCATCATAGGTTCAGTCCAACCTTTTAGGATTGACTTCCAAGCTTTTTCGTCTCGGGATTTGAGAAAGGATTTCATCATGGGTTTCCAGGTGGCATAGTTTGATCCTTCAAGCAACGGAGGTCTGGTGATGCTTTGTCCTTCCTTCAGAGTCATCTTGAACAGTTCAGGATCCCACTCAGTGTGTCGAGTGTCGGCTCTGATACTAATTGAAATTCTACACCCTGTTCAAGCATGTGTTCAAGGTACAGTTGAGACAGACCTTGAACTTCTTTCACAACAGTTCAGTAGATAGAACAAATAACCGAAGCACGCACAGAATGATAACCCAGTTCGGCTCCGCCTACTCTGGGGGGTTTCCCACACCCTAGAAGGGACACAAATCTTTATTACAAGTTTAGAGCTTACACGTGGACTTACGCTTACACCTTGTAATTGCCTAGCCTCTAATACTCCGTCTCTCAGATTTGCAACCGAGGTTCACCGCAGTTCACCTCGATCCCCTTCGTTCGAACCTTCAGTCCGAACGTGCTCGACCTTCTCTTGAAGCTCGGTGGCTTTCTCTCGAAAGCGTGTTCGCCTTTGTTGTGTGCAGCAGTTGGATCGCTTCCAGGCAGTCTGAGTAGCACGTTGATAAGACTGCTCTTGCATCGATGAATTTCCAGTGAGGAAAAACAACCGGCCGTCGCTTTCTTCTTCTCCAATCGGTAGGGTATACTCGTGTATATTAGATATTAAAAGCGATGCAGATTATGGATGCCCTAGCATTGTATTTATATGCCAGGACGATCCCAAATCTGCTCCAGATAATCCCATCAAATATTTAGGAAATATTCCTAAATATTCGATGTATATCTTTCTCAAATCGGTGGGAAGAATATACGAAGACTTCTTTCCCAAGTCAGCCACGCCGCCATCAGATCTTGACATGTAGATATTCATTCGAATATTTAGATCGAAACGACATTCGATCTTTCGAACCTTTCGGAAAACATCTTGGCGTCTGCTCCACGCTGTACTGTAGTCCCAGAATGTGTTCGAACTCCCCCTGAACTCCTGCTCGAACTGTCTAACTAAGTTTTGCCAAATACATGCCACTTAAGGGAACATCACAACGAGCTAGCTAGTCAATACAGTTTCCTCGTCCTTGATATCTAATTACACAATATTTTTTGTTGTCTTACCATGGGTAGTGAGTAGTATTCCTTATTATGTGATCTTACGGATTCCATGTCTTGTAACTCTTCATGTGATAAATAGTACATTTTTCATTACTGCAATTCGAGTATTCAATTTCAATGTGCTTATTTTTATCGTTCTTGTAAGTTTTACATTGAATAAGATTTTGCAGCTTGAACGTATTTAGGTTAATTACCAAAAGATGGATGGGTCTTAGGTATTAACCGGATTGCATGAAATTGATAGTAGGTCATTGCAGCTACGCTGATTGTACATGAATTAATAGAAAGATTGACTTTATCATCTAAAAAAACCCTAGACTGAATAATCGAAATCGGTGATAATCTGTAGATGAGCGGCGTTCAATGATTGAGATTAATCTAGATAATGATCCATGGATAAATGACTTGTCTAGTGTTATTTCGATTTATTTCCATACTCGATAGTATGATTGAATTGCGTGATATTGTTGCATGATTTGTGAGGGCACGGGTAAAGTTTGATCCTGAGATTCTTTCTCTGATCAAATCAACCTTTTTATTTTTCAGCAATTAATTTTAGGAAATTTCTTTACACCAAACTTTCTTTCATTAGTTGGAATAGTTAAATAAGTCGTTTGTTAGCTAGTACACACACATTGTTCTTAGATAGACCCTTGACTTACCAAAGTTTATAAATTGTTTCCTTCGCACTTCTTAAACAACACTTGGAGCTGTCCTCTTCCTCTTCTTGGACACACTTGCTCCCCCAGCATCCATACCAACATCCACTGGCTGGTCCACATTCATCTCTACCCCAGCGTCATCTGGATCATCGACTGGAACATCTGGCTGCAAAGTCATGGTCTTCTTCCGCTTCTTCTTAGCAAACTTAACCTGCTCCACAGTTGAAACAACCACCTGTTCCACTACCTGAACACTGTCCTCGGCATTAGCTTGATGTTCTTCCTCAGCCGCAACTTCTTCTTCACCAGCCGATTTTTCTGCCTCTTGTTCCTCCTCTGGAACAATCTCAGTTTCATCTGGTACTCTTTTTTTCTGGATCAGCAGCGGACTCTTGATCCATATTCACATCCTCTTTATTTTTCTCAGCATCATCTTCAAACATCTCGTATATCTCCTCATCAGACTCATTCGGGTCAACTTGTTTAGCATCAACAGCCTCTGTCTCAGTTGTCTGAATGGTTTCTTGAACCTCTCACCCTTAGTTTCCATGCCAGCCTCATCATTTACTTTTCAGAAATTGGAACATCCTCTTGTTCCTGTACTTCTTCAGACACCAAGCATTCTTCAACCACCTGAGGCTCAGACTCCATCTTAACAGTCTGATCCGTTGTTCGAACTTTTCCAGCAGTGTCTTCCTTCTACCCTTCTGGAACTTTACTCTCAGATTCTGAGACTAAAATCATCTTCCTACGCACCATACGATATAGCCGGTTGATGTCCCTCGACTACAGCCACCTGCGTGCAATCATCTTCACTCGTGGCATCTTTGGCTTAGAAATAACCTAAGAACTACTGGGCGGACGAGACTCCCCTTGAATACCTAGCCCTTCTACTGCTGCCTCTTTCAATACTTCAATAGAGGGTACTACTACTTTTCGTGCTTCAACACCCTCTTCCGTACTCTTATCGGAGTTAGTATATATATACAATAGCACGAATCGATACCAAAGTTTGAGGGTTAGGGTTTACATCTTCTGACGATTTCTCGATCCGGCCCTCTTTTTCCTGAGTGTTCACCTCCGTTGTGGCAGGATTCGGCGTCGACCTCTGCTTGTGTCAGATCGACTATTGGAACTTCGGTTGCCTTCTTTTCTTTGACGGACCCGCCCTTGTCTATTTCTTTCCAGCGACTGGCTTGAGCAAAGCTTGAGCTGGCAATCTTTGACATGCGAGTGTTCACCATTGTTCTTGGAGAGCTTGGTGGGCTGGTACGACAGACCTTGATTTGGTGAATTAGGGTTTCGCACAGGAGAGGGAGAGAGACAGTCACATTTCAAGTTTGAAATTTTGACTGACAACTTAACTCATTTATCTCGCGTTCTCCTAATTTGCACGTAAACAGTTCCTTGCCATTGCCATCCATCACTATGCCATTTTGTAACGTACTTTGAATTAGTGACATAAGATGTAGTCGCCTAAGCAGATTGAGTTTTTTTTAAAATGATCCAAACGAGTTTGGGCATTTTAAAACTGATCCACGCGAGTTTCATATTTCAAAAATGACCCATTTTTAAAAAATCGGATCCCCAGGATTCGGATTTCTGTATTTTTCGAAACACCGGATCCCCAGGATCCGGTTTTCAGTATTTTTTACAAAACTGGATCCCCAGGATTCGTGTTATGTGCAAACTCAACACGTGGAGTTCTCTCATTCGAACGCGCACATAACACCGGATCCTGAGGATCCAGTTATGTAAAAAATACAGAAAACCGGATCCTGGGGATCCGGTCTTTTGAAAATCGTAAAAAACCGGATCCCGGGGATCCGGTTTCATTAAAAATGGGTCAGTGTTGAAATGTGAAACTCGCATGGGTCAGTTTTGAAATGCCCAAACTCGTTTGGGTCATTTTAAAAAAAAACTCAAGCAGACTTAGGTGGCTGAGTAATAAAGGTTTGTGACATAACAAACTTAATACGACTATATCTTATGTCGCATACATAAGTTAGTTACATAAGGCATTTTAGACAACTAGAACTTACGTCACATGCCTAAGTCTGTTACTTATGAGCACTTAGACGACTGAAGCTTATGTAACGAAGACGAAGTGAGACGTATAAGTGCCACGTAAGATAAGTGGATTTGAAAATCGTTGACTTTGTGTGGGTTGACCGTACCTTATTCGCATTAAAGAAGACAGGTACACCAACCAGTGTCTTAAGCGACAGACATATGAAAACTCGGTCGCATAATTATACCGCATTATATGAAGAAAAATCAACTTCATCACCCACTTTTTCTTCCTTCTTTTCTCTGGTTCTCTTGTCTACCCACGGCTGAAACCATTTTTGGAGCTCCTTGCCAGCGCAAACATTCAGGTAAATGCACACAAATTGTAATTTTAGTTTTTTTTGTAGTTGCTTAGCATAATACATCTTCCCTTGAAAAAATTGAGTAATCTGTATATATGTACCCATCATCTTTCTCCTCTCCCATCTGTGCTATGCTAAAAAATTGAGATGCATCACAGTGAGGATTGTTTTGTATTTTATTATTATGAAGGTGGTTTTGAACCTGGATAAAAGTTGGATGGGGTTAGAAAAGGTGATCCACGCTACATTCAAGGGATTTTAGAGTTTGTTGATTTTGCAAAACAAAATGGAGAAAATGCCCATTTATGTCCTTGCAGGAGGTGTTTGTTGGTTAGAGGACGAATTGCATTAAAAGAGATGTTTGTGCATTTGATCAATTATGGGTTTATGAACGGTTACAATACTTGGACATCACATGGTGAAAAGAGTAACGAACTTTCAGCGTACACATTGAGACAACAATGGCTTTCGGAGAGACATGGAGAATCAAGTAGTGGTGTGATGCATCATCAAACAAATCCAACCATAGAGATGATTGAAGATCAATTTCCTTTTAGACATTTGCATCAAGAGGATGATAATATGAATATGAATCCACTAGATGGTAATTTAGGGAGTAGGATGGCATATGAAAGCTATAACAATCTTGTAGGCGAAGCACAGACTCCTTTTTTGTACAAAAATTATGAGAAATATGTTCTTGAAACCATTTTGAGGGCAGTGCAAATAAAAGTGGAGAGTCGACTGGCCGACAAAGGGTTTAACAAAATGCTACAAATCACGAAAGAAATTCTTCCTCGCGATAACATCTACCCTGGTTTGGGTTATGACACCATCCAGGCTTGCGAGCATGGATGTATATTATACTACAAAGAGTTTCAAGATCATGTTATTTGCCCAGTCTGTGGCGAGCCAAGATGCACGCAACGTGGTAGTAAAAGCAAGGTTCCAAAGAAGACGGTGAAGTATTTCCCTTTGACTCCAAGATTGCAGCGCTTATATATGAAACCACACATTGCAGGGCAAATGCGATGGCACCCTGAAAGAAAAGTGAATGACGATGAGTATATTAGACACCCTGCCGATGGGGAATTATGGAAAACATTTGGCAAGGACTTTCATGAGTTTGCAAGTGAGATTAGAAATGTGAGACTTGCATTAGCAACTGACGGTTTTAATCCTTTTGGAGCATCCGGCCTCTCTCACAGCACATGGCCTATTGCTCTTATTCCTTACAATTTGCCACCCCATACATGTATGAAGAAGAAGATGAACATACTTTGTATGTTGATTTCGGAAGCGAAGTCTCCTGGAAATTGCTTAAATGTTTTTATGGAGGCATCTTATTGATTAGTTGAAGGAGTTATGGGGACAAGGTGTTTGTACCTATGATCGGCATGATGGGTCCTTTATTTTTATTGCAGGCAACTTTGTCAATACAAGAAGTACGTGAGGAACACACGGTATCCGGAACGTTGTATTGCTGAGCAGTATGTAGCCCAAGAATGTGTAATGTATTGCAAACTGTACATGGGGGAAATTGGGGACACATCACCAAATCATGAGGAGGTCAAGGAAGATTATTGGGACATATCTGTTGTTTCAAAAGTCATAAAGCCTATGGGGTACATTAGAAGGATGCAGTTCGACAACAATGTCATTGATATCATGCACTGGTGTGTCATGGAGAATTATGAGGAGGCCAGAGAGTATATTAACAGCCATGTTGACATTATCTACATGAGAAATCCTAATGGTGACAATGATTCAAGAATTGATGATTTCCATTCCCGTTTGCTTGATTTGGTAAGCACTTATTAATAATAATATATATTAAATATTTGATGATGCATCTTTTCATATCACATAAATCAACTAATCTTTGTCTTGCTATGTTTACCTATGTACAGATGCTTAAATTAAGCAACAAAGGATCTGACTCATTTTCCAAAATGCTTCACATCCTTGCTTCCAAACCAGAGTTTCATAGTTATTACACGCATTGTATTGCGAATGGCCTAAAATTTGTGGTGTGGGATAAGGATCAAGATTTGAAGACCCAAAACAGTGGAGTCATGGTTCTAGCCAGTATGACACTATATTTTGTAAATGTTGTACATGTTGTGGGCATTTCAATCATTTAAAATAATCTGACATTATATTACCTTTTCAGGAGAAATTAATTACTACGGGGTTCTTCAAAATATCATCGAACTTAAGTATGCCAGAGGACTGTTGGTAATCATCTTTCAATGCAAGTGGTTAAACACCGATCCATTAGAGGGAAATATTATGATAGACCATGGAATAATCTCGATTGACACTTCTTCCACTTGGTATGACGATGTTCCTTATTGTCTTGCAAAACATGCACAACAAGTGTTCTATGTGGAAGATCCAATATTTGGAGATAATTGGAAAGTTATCAATGGCGTTGCTCAAAGAGGTACTTATAGCAATTCATGTATAGCTCGGGATGATGAAAGTTCAGAAGTTGCAGACGAAGCGTACCAAGAAGATGATAGAACAAACATACCCACATACATGTCAAATGATATTGATGAAGATGAATATGACAAAGGGTTGTAGCTGCCACGAACAAATTTTGCATTATACTATGACTTCAACATACAAACTGATGATGCTGCTATGGATCTTGAAGATGAAGAAGGTGATTTTGAAGAAGATGAAGAAAATGAAGAAGATGAATACAAAGTGATCACGAGGGAAGTGATGAAGTTGACGTTGATGATGAGGAGTATGGGGATGATCTATCTGATTAGTAATATGCTTCAGTATATTTGGATGTGTTTTGAATGTTTTATGTTTTGTGTTGTAAAGATTGATGGGTGTAATGTGAAACAAATATATTTCTGTAAGGCATCTGAAAGAACTTATGCGACTGAGTTTCGATAAATCAGTCACTAAAGACTAAAGAGAACTACAATTTTTAGGGGGAAACTATTTGTCTGGGCAGGACAAATGAAAGTTCCAAGTTGAAACTGCAATTTTTCAATTTTTCAATTCATGATTCTATGGCACTGAGTTAGTTAGTCAGTCGCTTAAAGAACTACTTAAATCTAAACCTTACACGTGACCTACACAGGTTGACATGTGCGAAGGTAAAACATGCATCCTCATTTTTTACTTAGGGTTTTTACCCATCTTCTCATTTTCACATCTGCCGCCGCATCTCTCGCTCTCCATTTCCTCCCATCCATTATACACAATCTCCATCATGCCTCCGAAGAAGAAGACTCTCGCGGAGGTCGTCAAAGCCACCAACAACTGTGCAATGAAGTTACATTCGCCTACAAAGAGGAAACTGGCCAAGGTACACACGCCAGAGCCCACAGCAAAGAAAGGAGCGGTGACGAAGAAGCCTGCAGCGAAGAAGCAGGCGGCATGTAAAGCGACACCAAAGTGCAGCCTGCCAAACCACCCTAGAATCCACCGCGCAAAGAGGCCACTACGCCAACCGTATCAGCCAAACCGCGTGCAAGCCCGAAGACCAAAACCAAGATCTTGTCACTGCAAACCACACTACTCCTAAGAAGAAACCTAAATCCATCCAACTCTAACTCCGTCGTAGCCCTAGATGTTCCTCGAAGCTCCGAATCCACAACCCTAACACTGATATACCACCACAAATCATAGATTCAAACCCCAAAATCGCTCCACCCACTAATTCTAAATACCCTACCCGTACACTTAGTGCTGCGTCCCAACCCCATTCAACTTCTACCCCATATTCATCCCTTACACTCTTGCATGTTGTATCTACTGACAAAGAACCGAATGCCTCAGTTGAAAAACCTGTTGATAAAGACCCTGCTGATGAAGACCCTGCAGATGAAGACCATGTTGATGAAGATCCTATTGATGAAGACCCTGCTGATGAAGACCTAGCTGATGAAGACCCTGCTGATGAAGACCCTAAAGATCATGAAGGAAATGCTGACAATGAAGACCATTTTGATGAAGCAGAGCATGCTGTTATTGATTCCTCACATGAAGCAGAGGGTATTGATGATGATGAGAACATTGAAGCGATGATTCTTGATGAACCGGTTGAAGAACCCTTGAGCATCTGTTGCAAGAAGTCGAATGGCACTGGTAATATTATTCATTTTACTTCAATATTTCAGTATCATGTTGCTATTTTGATGAATTAGTCAGTTATTGTTTATTATTTATGTGGTCATTTGACAATGAATGGTATGCATTTTGATATTGGTTTGTGATTCAAATGTGACAGAGTCTGCTGATGAATGTGAACCTGGTAAGAAGCGAAAGCGCCGTGGTGTGGTTTGTGGCGCTAAGATAGCAGACTTGGTCCACAAGCTCGGGACTAGGATCAAAGTGGAGTGCACAGTAGAGGCTAATGGGCCTGTTAGTGTGAAGATTCGCAGCATGATGACTCATCAGATTGGGAGTTGTGTAAGGGAGAAAGTGCCAATGGTAGCCTCAACATATACTGAACTGGAGCACAAGCATTGGGACATAGTCGGCAATTACCTAAGCGTGAGTTTAATTAGTTTAGTTATAATTAAGCATTATATTCACAATCCTTATTTACAAAGGTGTTCTACTTACATGTTTACTTTAATGTTTGTTGTGTAGCCGCATTTCTTCCTCCCCAAGAATGACACATTGCTCTGAGAGTTTACAATAAGGACATCCAACAATCGCTATAAAGACTGGAGATCAGATTGCTGCACACACTATTTGGCCCATGGAGAGAAGACCCCCAAGTAGTTCATACATATAAAGGATGAGTGGAAATGGCTTGTGCAGCACCTTCAGGAGCCTAGTCAGCAGGTTATGCTTTGTAACTTATCCTTTACTTTTTTTAAAATTAACTTCACTATTTTTTGTCTTCCTAATATTTCCTGTTTTATGTAGGCTATATATGCAGGAATGAAAGGTGCTAGGCTACAAAAAATGAACCATCATTCCAGTAAAACTCCATTCTGCGTCCGAGCATTAAAGCACTTGAAAAATGACACAAAGCGCCCTTTGTTGCTGCATTTGAGGAGGTTTACTCACAGGAGCCTGAAAGCGGTCCTTTAGATCAGTTTCACTTCACTTTCAGATCAGTTTCACTTCACTTTCAGATCAGTTTCACTTCACTTTCATAGGAGGTTTATGGAACACTGGTCAGTTCTCAAACACTTCACTTTCATATCAGTTTCACTTTCAACAGACAATTTCCAGGATTTAAAGCAATCAAACACCTCAATTTTTTATTTCAGCAAATAAATCCAAACCTTTCTATAGTAATGATCAACAAAAGAGACAAAATAGTTTCTACCACCAACAGTTTGTACTTGGCAGGGCCCCAAAGATCACTATGCACATATTGAAGTCTAGCATTAACAATCATCTTAGATTTATTAAATGTATGTGCAGTTTTTTTCCCAAGCACACAAGTCTCACAAAAGTCAATATCACAAGGCTTATTTTTCAGCAACCCATTCTTATACAGATATTGCAAGCCATTATTCCCAACATGACCAAGTCTAGCATTTCACAGTTTTGTTTCATCAAGGTTCTTAGTGCTAGCATGCATAACATTTAACTTAGGAGTCAAAGAAACATGGTATAATCCACCCATCCTTATGCTTCTAATCACTGTAGTACCACCTTTAATAACTTCTCTTATTCCATTCTTTGATATAATATGACATCCTTTTTGTTCTAATGCAGATTCAGATATCAAGTTTCTCCTTAGATTAGGAACCCAAACAGCATTTTGCAAAACTCTGATTTTTTCATCATACATTTTCAAAGGAACAGTCCCAATACCCTTAACATGCAAAACTGTGAGATCACCCAACTTGACCTCACCCTCATTACATGTTTTCAAAGAATCAAATAGAGATTTATGAAGTGTAGCATGCATAGTACAACCAGAGTCAAGAATCCAAGCATTGACATTTTCAGAGCTAGCAAGAATAAGCAATTCATGTTAATATATGGTCTCACACACATTTGTGAAATCAGTCTTAGGATCAGAACACTTTAGGATCAGAAATTTTCATAACTGGCCTAGCTATTTCTTAAGAAATCAATCTCACCCACAACACTTTAGGATCAGAAATTTTCTTAACTGACCTAGCTAGATCATCTGTTAGTCTCATCATTATTTCAGACAACGCTATTTCGTTAAGATCCTTCTTAGCCTGTTCTGATGTAGGACACAACCATTCCTCACTAACAGCCCTTTAACACTTTTCCTTAATTAAAATGTCCTTCATTCTCATCATCCACATGGAAAAATCCATTTGCCAATCAAAAGGCTTAAGTCTAATATCAGACAGCATCATAGGAGAGAAAGAACTTTACTTGCAAGAAAAAATCAAATTCAATAAGCGCAAGATCAATAAATCAGCCACAACACCATAGGTCACAAGAAATACAATCTCGGGTCAAGTAAATGCAAGATAGCACACAAAATATGATCTAGTGTCAGTCCGGACTCAACAAGCCACATGGCGGAGCGACAATGACACTAGACTCAATCAATGACCAAAGATCACACCTATGTCCCCCCAAGATCAATAATGATTGATGAACATGGGCTCTGATACCACTTTGTAATAATATGAACGAGGTGGAGTTAGATTTTTATTGATCAAGCACAAAAAACATACAAGCACCAAAGCATCAATCGGCTTTAATGTTCAAGCAAGCTCAATTTTCATATACACTAGAATACTGCAAACACAATGCAGCAAACGAAAAGGATAAACAACTTAGTAGAGAAAGGAATAGAAGCCCCCTGAAATCAAATGCGGACGCAGCTCAATCCTCCACAAGCCAGCTCCCTGCTACTCCGCGGGAACCAACGACAAACATCATTCAACAAGCCTTCAGCGACAATCAACGACGTGCTCGTTATCCAAACCACTTAAATCACACCACAACAACAAGAATCGCACTCAATCTCTGAGAGAATCTCAGAACTCAAAGTCGGAATTGAAAATTAGGATGATCCCTAATTTCCCAGATCGTTCCCCTTTTAGCAGCTTCTCAAAACACTGCGTTTCGCTCGATATTGAACAGCCAATTCGTGCCAAGCCAGAGCGCCAGCGTTTCATTAACTCCTTCGACTTAAACAAAATGTCGTCACACACCAACAACCTTTCCGAACTCTTGTGCTTTAATCAAACGTTGCCGTTCTGTTGCAACTTCAAAAAATCTCGACCCACCTACTTAAAACTGCACCATTTCAAACTCAGCAATAGACTTGACCCAAAATTGGCTAAGTCCCAAAACAACAGTCGACTCTACTCTGTTTGACCCTTAAGAACAATCTGTCCTAGTCCTAAAACTGAGCTTGAAAGTAATGAATCAAGTAGAATATATTTTTTACAATTAAGGGAAACTTACAAGTTCATTGCTTGAACTACCACTTCATTTCAAAAACAAGTACTGAACTATTGATTTTTTTCAAATTTGAAATAGAAAAACTTGAACAAACAAACGCCGTTAATGTCCCCTGCTTCATCTTCTTTTGCTTCGTCGATTTGGCCGATAATGATTCTTCTTCCCAGCTTTCATCGGGACCTTTATATGAGTTGTTTGAGCTCATGACCCATCTGGAATTCTCCACAGCCACCGCATTCATGTTCACCCTCTCGGTCGCGCATCCCACCCTCTCCTTAGTTTGGTAGTACAACCTCTCGACTCCTCAACCACTACAATTGTCCCCACCCAGCCTTTAGCGCTTAGCAAGAATATACCTTCCTTGAACCGTCGACCGGGCCTTGGAAGAAAGAGCCTCGAGGCTGAGAATGTCCCGTCCATGTCCATCACATGAGTTGAATCAATGTCCAGTCTCTCCTTTAACACAACTCTAGCAGTTGCAAGTAATAATTTTGAATTTCAACATCTCAACATGCATTCTTATAAAATATCTTTTTCAAGCTAAAAAAACCCAAAGCACGGAGCAAAAAGAAAGTGAATTTGAGAGGACCACCGGAGAAGCTAGAGCTGCAACTAATCCATGTAGCGGGATGACAGACAAAGGAAAAGTGAATATCTCTTGAAGATTTCTTGCGTGTAGATGAAAGCTTGTGGTCTAGTCTTCCTCCAATGCTTTTACAAGCCTTCATCTTCCTTCTGCAAAACTTTTCCATCCCTCCTACACTCGTTATCTTTGATAGAGATGGGAGGGACTATGATTTTCTAATGCAGTTTATGGACAAATCGTCAAATCCATTGCAGCTTCATCAGTCAAATCTGATGAAGCTGTAGATCTGGTTGTTCCATCGGAAGCAAAAGAAAGTGATATTGGATGTTAACATCGTTTGTTTGTTTGTTCAAGTTTTTTATTTCAAATTTGACCTCTCAGTACTGAATTTGAAAAAATTAATAGTTTGGTACTTAATTTGAAATTCAAGTAATGAATTTCCCTTAAAAATTTGATGGATATCTATTTATTTTTTTTGAAGAGGCTTGAGTATCCGCACTGATGGAATGAGGAGTCGAACCAGCCGTGTCGCAGGCATTGCTGGCGAACTTGCTGCACTGAGCCAAGTTCTCTCCTCGGTGGATATCTATTTCAAACTTCCGAACTATACCTCTTTCAGAATTGCCATTCTTCTTCCTCTCATGACATCTCTCACTCACTCTCGGGTTTTCTCTCTCCTCTTCCCCGAAAATCAAACGAGCCATTTTCTCTTTCTCTCTCCAGATTTCAATTAATTTGTCATCGTCTCAATCCCACCACCGCCTGCGCTCAATCCTCCACCATTCCGACACCAATCCCAAGCTTCTTTCATGCCTCCCTATTCCGACCAGCCACCTGACGCTCCAATTCGCATCCACATTCACGCAGCGATTCGATTCATGTTAACGATGATCTAATCTCCGACGTCACTCCCAGATCTATTTATCACAGATTTACAGAAATCAAACTCGCGCTCCCGAAATCGGTGCGGAAAAAAATCCATTGGATCGAAATTAGGGTTAATTACATACTAGCGGGAACCATTATTGTAATGTACAGTGTGATTGTCTCTTCTCATTTCGAAGCTCTATTGTTAGTGTTATGCGCAATTTGATCCTTGGCTGGTGTATATTGTTTATCGAGGAGAGGTGAGATAATTTTAGGGATTGGGTTGGTGTCTGAGATATTTTAAATTTTTTCAAGATGTTAAATAAGATTATGAAGCGCGGCCATAAGAAGGGCTCCAAGAATGATGACGTGGGTGCATTTGGCCAGGTTCCTCAGCCTAATATGGTGGTGAATCACGCCTCCAGGACTGCTCCTGCTGCTGTTGTGGCTAGCTCCCAGCAGGTTCAATCTGGTGGAACAGGTGTTGTCCCTCCTGCAGTGCCCCTGCCTTCTGGAGTGATTGAGCCGCTGCCATCGTTTCGTGATGTTCCTGTTTCGGAACGGCAGACGTTGTTTATTAGGAAATTGCACATATGTTATGTGCAGTTGGATTTCACTGACA
The DNA here is from genome assembly GCA_033675215.1 of Rhodiola kirilowii. Classification (NCBI taxonomy): domain Eukaryota; kingdom Viridiplantae; phylum Streptophyta; class Magnoliopsida; order Saxifragales; family Crassulaceae; genus Rhodiola; species Rhodiola kirilowii. The sequence continues at coordinate 25,240,872 of CM066198.1, forward strand.
CTTTGAAGTCAGTTAGGGAGAAGGAGATTAAGAGGCAGACATTGATGGAGCTTGTTGATTTTATTCAATCTGGGGCGGGGAAAATTACTGAGATATGTCAGGAAGAGATGATTAAGATGATTTCTGTGAATATTTTCCGTTGCTTGCCCCCAGCTTCTCATGAGAATACTGGTACTGAGGTGAATGATCCGGAAGAAGAGGAGCCGTATTTGGAGCCTTCATGGCCTCATTTACAGCTTGTTTATGAACTTCTACTGAGGTATGTTGTGTCGTCAGACACAGACACAAAGATTGCAAAGCGTTACATTGATCATTCTTTCGTGCTGAAGTTGCTTGATTTGTTTGATTCTGAGGACCCACGTGAGAGAGAGTATTTGAAGACTATTCTTCATCGAATTTATGGAAAGTTCATGGTACACCGGCCATTCATTAGGAAGGCAATCAATAACATATTTTACAGATTTATATATGAGACAGAGAGGCATAGTGGCATAGGTGAGCTTCTCGAAATTCTTGGAAGTATTATTAATGGGTTTGCTCTTCCGATGAAAGAGGAGCATAAGTTGTTTCTCGTGCGCGCACTTATACCGTTGCATAAATCGAAACCAGTGGCTATGTATCATCAACAATTATCTTATTGCATTACCCAGTTTGTGGAAAAAGACTACAAATTGGCAGATACTGTAATTAGAGGCCTGCTTAAGTATTGGCCCGTCACTAACTGCAATAAGGAAGTTCTTTTTCTTGGAGAATTGGAAGAAGTGCTTGAAGCAACCCAAGCTGCTGAGTTTCAGCGCTGCATGGTTCCATTATTCAGACAGTTAGCCCACTGCCTGAACAGTTACCATTTTCAGGTTTGCCATTTACCATTTTTATTGATTTGTCTTTCTGCTTTATGTCAGTATGAGTTATATGAAAATTTTACATGTTTTTGTTGGCTAAATCAATTAATTTGGTATGAAATATTAAAATGTATAGATTCTTCTGTCTTTTCATTATTCCATGATCAATTCTAATCAGGCCATGTTTCTGGAGATTTTGTGTTACCTGAACCTGATATGCTGGAGAGTAGAGCTTGAATTTCTCCATCTTTGCTATGTCAGAATATTTTTGGGTTTTCTTTCGGTTGCATATAAGATTAATGGCATCAAGAAATTGAATTATGAGAGGTCCGTTTGGTAAGATTAGGTTTGTTCATATCAATTGAATTGACTTCAAGCTTTGATGTTCTAACTTCTAATGGTTATGGAGGCTCGTTAGACTTAAGAGATGTGTTGGATAGTGAACTCATTCATCACAGTTCTTCAATGTTGGCTTCAAATAACAATGTAATAGAAGGTCATCCTTTCCACAGTTAATTAGGTTTATAAATTAGAAGTCGAAATTTTCATTATCTATTGCTTTCTCCTTAGATGATTCCGTGTAATCTTCTTTCTCATAAGTCATAACTTCATTTTTCATCATTTGGAAACATGCAGTATGGATCTGTCTCATAGTTGTCTGGTGCTGCATGCCAAGACACATGACTGATGTGTTCCTTAGCACTAATACTGATACTATAGAACAAGTAGAGATATCCGTCAGTATAGAGATCTTCTTTTCTTTAGTATTACTGTAGGCGTACATGTTATATCATTCCAGTTGAATCTCATAAGCACTGAGGGGCAAGATACCAACATAAGTTTCTAATGTCCCACTGACTTGTATCTTTTCATACCTCCCAAATTACGTGTCAGTTGTCACCGGTATCGGATATCAAAGAACTTAATGTATTCAATTATGAGTTCTGAACTTCTCATCAAAAAAAAATTATGAGTTCTAAACTGAATATGCATTCATATTTATTAGCTCGACATGGTAATTACTGTATACAATTTTTCTTGAGTCTCTGGACAGTGGACATAGGGGCTGTGTGTAATACGGTTAGATGCTATTGTCAAACGTGCAATGTTTTCTGTGAAGTCCATAGCTTGAATACCTGGATTTTAAAGCTCATGTATTGCAATCTACTCTGAGCCAGGTTGAACACATGTTTATAGAGTCGCCTATTCATTTTGTCCCTTGTTGCATCATCTTGCTTCTTCTTCTTTTTTGCTCTGTGCATCCTAGCATTCTACATCTATTAATTAATGTTTCTGATTCGGACTTTTTGAAATCCGTGGTTACTGGCAGTTGCTTGATTATCAAAGTTCTGTAGTTTGCATTTTGCAACTAGCTGTTCTATTTTCTCAAGCAAAACCATGTTGCAGGTCGCAGAGCGTGCTCTTTTCTTGTGGAACAACGAACATATTGTGAGCCTTATTGCCCAAAATCGCCAAGTTATATTACCGATAATATTTCCGGCGCTCGAGAAAAACATCCAGTCCCATTGGAACCAGGCCATTAATGGACTCACTGTCAATGTCTGGAAAATGTTTCTTGAAATGGATGTGGAGCTATTTGAGGAGTGTGAGAGGGTGTACATGGATGACCAAGCCAAGGCAGTTGAAAAAGAGGAGCAAAGGGAATTGACATGGAAAAGGCTAGCCAATGCGGCGAATCAAGATGTACAAGACATGGATACTTAGGATTGGATGGGTACCGCCCTGTATTAGCGCACCGGCATTGTTTGTAACTCATTGAAGGTTCTCAGTCGTGATGACATTCTTTTCCACACCCGTCGTCTCTCACCATATTTTTTGTGCTATATCGGTAGAGTATCAGGTAGCTGAGGAAGAGGATTGAGCCAGGGGCGGATCCAGCAGGGTCTTGGGGGTCCTGGGACCCCTCTCGAATTCCAGTAAAAATTTTTTTGATAGAATAAGAAACTTCTCAAATCATGTTCCTTTGCTATTGCTTTTCGTTCATATTAGTGCCCGATTGCTTTGAGTGAGAATAGTTTTTCTAAATACGACTGGTGGGTGTTTGTGTAAGCAATTTAGGGTTTTCTACCGGAGAAGATAATGAATAGTATTTTTAGTTTTTAAAATTTTCAATTTAACCATTAAAGTTTGGAACTTGCTATTAAATGTTTCTAATTTAAAAGATATTGCAATTTGATCAGAAAAATTAAGTTTTAGTACAATTGAACCTAAACCCTATATTATACAGAAAAAATTACAATAATATATTAAGAAAAATTTTGATAGAAAAATACTCAAATTCTCATTGTTTTAATACATATTACGAAATATATATAATATATTTCAATAAAAATTTAATAATAACATTTTAAAATACATGAAATATCACCATCAAATTTAACTTTTCTTATTTTCTCAAAAAAAAAATTCATATTTGTATACATATTTGGGACCCCTCTCCTAAAACTTCTGGATCCACCACTGGTTTGAGCCATGTAGTTTTTGACATGCATGAAACTTTCTGATTTATTTGTTGCAGTGAAAGAAGAGTCTTGTGGTGTATGTCTTGTAATTTCACGTTATTATTTATAACATCTGTGTGTTGGAAGTATAGCACGCTATTGCTACTCTATTCTATCCTATTGAACCCATACTGGTCTAAATATTCTTTTCCAATGGAAATTGAATTGAAACACATCCAATCTGACTCGACCAGTCAAGCCGACTTTTTAACGGTTCTGGCTTATCAAATGACTTTTTTTTTGCATCTAATTTTTGCATCTTCTTAGACAATGGACTCATGTCACCTCGTACTTACCATCATCTTTCTCTCCAAACGCATTTACACCGGTTCAAAATTAAGCAGCTACTACTATTAAGGAGGTGAATTTAGACCTGTACAAATGCGGGTCAGCCCGACCGGCCCGACCCGTTCGCCCGGTCGTTTTAACGGGATTGGACATATATTATAGCCCGACGGGCCAGCCCGACCCGGACCGTATTTCTATTAGGGCCGGGCCTGGACACTTATTTTAGCCCGACCGGGCTAAAAAGCCCGCCCGTTAACCCGCAAAAAAAATTAAACATAATGATTAATATATATTGTATTTAAAATAAAAAGAACAAATTGGAATTGGCTCATTCAATCAAGTGCTGAACAAACATAAGGCCGTCCATACTCCATATCCCCATGTATGAGTGAATGAGTTTGATTGAATGAAGTGGAGTGGAGTGAATGAATTGAAATATTTAAAAATCTTAAACATAATTTTCTGTTAAATAAAGCATATTCTTCACCGAGACTATACATGCAATAAGCTTGTTTTATGTACTGTGACAGTGAGGAAATTATTTACTTTAACATAGACTTCACAAACACTTCCATTTTTTTCTTTTGAAATACTTCTTGATAGTTCTTATATTCTAGTTAATATACTAAGTGTCATTAAAGATATAAAAGCACAGTCACACGAAGCATCTCAATAAGCTCACAGCTCGGTAATTTATTTGTATGATAACCAGATTTCATATAGCAGATGCCACATTCTAGAACTAGATTGTGGTGTTGTTTTTGCATAGGGAATTGTTTATTTTTATTCAAATTATACAGGAAATTTAAATATGTATTGACACATATTTGTACCGGGCTGGCCCGATGGGTAACCCGGTCCAGTAAATGGGCGGACTTGGACATAATTTTGAGCCCGAATTGAACGGGCGGGTTTAGCCCGGCCCGGTTATATGGGCTATAAAATAGCAAATAGCCCGGCCCGAACCCGGCCCGAACCCGCATTTGTGCAGGTCTAGAGGTGATGCGGAAGCAAAATATTTATCTATTTTTTAGCAGTAGCCGCTTGCTCTTTTGAGCAATGGGGCATAGTTTTAGAGTACGATTGCCCTGAAGTCGGAGTACATCTGGAGAACGTGTACTCCGGTGTGTTTTGATGAGACAAACATCCTGCTGATATGTTACTTGAGTAAACATGTCTTAGTACAGGTACTACAGAAGTAACGGCTACGTGAGTGTGCAAGGCTTTGCGCTGATCTCTGAGAAGTAGCAGTACCTCGGATTGAGGACGAGAATATTTCCATAAATATTCTCGGTGGATCTTTGCTCCCAAGATCGGCCATTGCATATTCATATGCTTGGATATTTCCAAGATCTGTTCGAGATGCGTATATCGAGATTTGGAATAGATTGATTTGGGAATATTGCGTGAGAGATATTAGGAAACTATATATCTCAATCACATATCCAATTGGATTGGAATGGGACGATTCTATTAGATGGCTGATGAAGACGTTGAAGATGGACGAATCAGCTGGAAAACTTATGCGAGTGTGTCGGGCAAGTTGGAGAGATTTTCTCCTCGAAAAAGTTAGGGTTACTCGGGTTGAAGAACATCTATATAAGGGATGCTATGGCTGCCTTTTGGAGCAGAGCTTCAATGTGGATCCTTGGCTGAGTAATTACAGAAGTAATTGCAACCGGAGATTGCTATGACGATGAAGCGTTGACTCGGAAGATCAACAGTGCACTTCGAAGGGAGCCAGTAAGCAATCGAAGCCAGAAGTGGAAGATCTCTTACAGTGAGATTACAACCAGATTACACCTTCACTAAGTCGGCCTGAAAGAAAGACGGAACACCACCGAGTGTGGTTTGGGTGAGTAGTGTATCTCATTGTAATCGATATCATCAATACAAGATATTGTTTCGAAATCCTTCTAGGAAACTAGAAGGTAGTGGTTTTTCCCAGATACTTGCTTTGAGTATCTAGGTTTCCACTCTACATTGCTGTCTAGTACTTGTTTCTACGTTTGATTTATTTACATCCGCTGCATACATACTTAAAGAGTATCAGTACTTTGCAAGTACATCTAACTAACGATCCTAACAATTGGTATCAGAGCCCGGTCTCCAGATTCTTAGTTAGTGTTCTTTAGGAAGATGACAACAATCAACGACTCCTTCTGGAAACCTCCACAGCTAAAGCATGGGGAGTATGATTGGTGGGTAGAACAGTTCGAGTCACACATCTGCTCCCTAGATGGACAACTCTGGAAGATCATAAAGCAGGGACCAATACCTATTCTGGATATCATGATGCTAGAAAAGGAACAGAACGAGTACGACGACAATGACTACAAAGTACTAGAGAAGAATAGTAGAGCTAAGAAGGTTTTGCACTCTGCACTTGGTCCAGGGGACCTCAAAAAGATGCTCTGCTACAAGACTGCTAAGGACATATGGGACGCACTACAGAGGCTGTACTCTGGAAGTAAAGACGTAAAAAGGAACCGAATCTTGGCTGCAATGAGGGACTATGACAACGCCATGCAAGGAAAGAATGAGACTTTGGAAGATTTCCACTCCCGGTTCCAGAGTTAAGTTGGTCAACTAGAACTTCTCGGAGAGGAGATAGATGAATGGAAAGTTACTCACCACTTCCTTCAGTCACTGAACCAAAAATGGGACGCTGTAACCCTAGCACTTCAGGCCCAAAAAGACATTAAGGAAATAATTCTTGAAGAACTGGTTGCTAGACTACAGAGTAATGACACCATCCAACAAAGGAGGGTTGCCAGACGTGCACCTGAGAAGGATCAGTCCCTGGCACTAAAGGTTGAAAAGGGCATTTGAACTGGCCCAGACTGATGAAACAGATGAGATAGTGGATGAGGACGCTGCACTAGTTTCTAGAGCTCTCAGAATGGCTGGAATTGGTGAATGGGATCCTTCAAAGGGAAGAAGTCACAAAAGGAAGTGATTTGCTACCATTGTCAGAAAAAGGGGCACATGGATAAGGATTGCTTCAGCAAGAGAGCAGGACAACCTCCAGCCCAAAAGAGCACTAAGGCCATGCTTGCAACCTGAGGAGAATCAGAAGGAGAAAGCGAAGGCGAGGAAGCAAGTGACACAATGTGTATAGTGGCAAATGAAGAGGTAATGAGTCTAAGTAATATTACAAGTTTATCTGACCTCTCTAGTAAACATGTACTAGGACTGCTAAAGAAGCTAACTGAAAGTAACGAAGAGCTAAGTACTCACATAGTGGAATAAGAAGAGCATATCAGTGGTCTAGAGGAACATGGAAACCAGTGGTCTGAGAAAGCAATAAGGATAGAAGAAAAGTTGTGCAAAACCGAGCACAAATTAAAGAAGTGAATTCGCTTTAGAAGAACAACTATCTAAGCTACAGACAGAGGAGGCTATCCCCAGTACTGAAAAGCTCACAAAAGCAGAAGAAGAGTTGGAAACTCTAAAGTCCGAAAATTCAAAACTGAGATATAAACTGGAAACTGCTAAGGCCACCAAAGAAGTAGACAGAGAAACCCTGCTAAAGGAAATCAGAGAGGAGAAACTCAAAGATATCAAGGAAGACTTTTCGAATAGGTTCATGGCTAAACAAGGGTTAGGATATGAACCAAGGAGTGTCGATACTACCTCAGCAAAGAAGGAAATACCCAAGGAAGCGATTGATCCAGCTAAGGGTAAGTGTCAATGTGAGAAGAATGGACATCGCAACATTGAAACAAACGTGCCATTCAACGGGCAGAAGGCATACACAATATGGCTCAAGCATGTTGAAAACACAAAGCCGGCTCACATTGATTTTGAATCCAGGAAGGCAAAGAACAATATTCCTCCACCTGGATGGAGTAAATACGTAAGTCTCAAGCATCACAAGGTATGTTGGCATTGTGGACAAGGTGGACATCTTCACAGGGAATGCCTAAGAAGAAATAATGAGAATAAGAGGAATCAAGCAAAGTATGGTTCAACAAAACTCACTTGCTGGAACTACAAACAGACAGGGCACCCCATGAAGCAGTGAAGCACTGTCCCAACCTGAAAAAGCACAAAGGTGATACACGTAAGAGGAAGAGAGTGGTAAAGGTTGATGGCATGAAAAGACCTGAGAATAAAAAATCCAAGGATCAGCAAGCAGAGAAAAAACCCAACAAGCCTAACTTTGTTTGGGTACGTAAAAACTGACTTTTTTCTTCTTGCAGGGTGGAAGACGGAGCAGTCCCCGATACATAGACAGTGCATTCTCCATTCACATGATAGGAAATGCAGGATGGTATACCTCGCTTTGACCTCACTCGGGAGGACTAGTTACTTTTGGAAACAAAAGCAAAGGTGAGATCATTCGGATAAGAAAGGTAAAACTCAACGACAAAATTTGTATTAATGATGTGAGTCTGGTGGAAGGTATTAGCTATGATTTACTCAGTGTTTCCCAATTATGCCTGAACGGAAAGAATCGAGTACTGTTTACTGCTAACGAGTGTTTTGTCGAGTGCATTAGTATAGGAAGGACACTCTTGAGAGGAAAGCGTGCCGGAAAAATTTACATAGTTGACCCATCCTTTATCCCTGACATGAAATTGTGTCTCGTATAAAAAACAGAAGATACAGGGTTGTGGCACAAAAGGTTCGGACACGCCAGCGTCTGTCTCCTCTCGAAGCTACATCGGATGGAGTTGGTAAGTGGACTCCCACAGGTAGCAAATGAACTGGAGAATATGTGCGATGCATGTGTGAAAGGTAAACAGGTAAGGTCATCTTTCAAGTCAAAATTTGAGGTAAGTTCCACCAGACCTCTTGAATTAATTCACATGAACTTGTGTGGACCTATAAGGACCAGATCCCTTGGAGGTAATCATTATGTTTTTGTAATTGTTGATGATTATTCGAGATATACTTCGACTATCTTTATTACCTCTAAAGATGAAGTGTTTACAGAATTTGAAACTTGGATGAAGGATGTGGAAAGAAAATTAAGCTTATCCTTATCAAGTATGCGTACCGACCACGGAACAGAATTTGATAACTCACAATTTTTATGCATGTGCAGATCCAAGGGACTTAATCACAACTTCTCTGCACCTAGGACACCTCAACAGAACAGGGTCGTAGAAAGGAAGAACAGAACACTCGAAGATATGACAAGGACGCTGTTACTAGCTAGTGGACTTCCGGGGAGCTTCTTGGGAGAGGCTCTCAACACCTCATGCCATGTTCTGAATAGAGCTTACCTCAGACCCATCTTGAACAAGACCCCCTATGAGCTGCTGAGAGGAAGAAAGCCTAATGTTTCACACTTCAGAGTTTTTGGATGCAAGTGCTACATCCATAACAATGGAAAATCGAACATCTGAAAATTTGATGCAAGAAGTGAAGAGGGGGTGTTCGTGGGATACTCTAACCACAGCAGGACATACAAGGTGTACATCAGGCTTAACAGGAAAATAGAAGAAAGCATTCATGTTGTGTTCGATGAAGGAGTAATGGCGAACGAAGTAAGCCGAGATGATGGAGAGTCCCCCTTCGGACAAAGTGACAACTTCAATCTGACTAAAAAAGGGACCATCGTTCAACCCTCCACCATCAAACCTGAAGGACAAGATCCCCTAGTGAACACTTCAGGTGTACACGACACCGGTCATTACATCACCAACTCTGACCTTGTTGATCATGGATAGGACACACTGGAAACCACTCAAGAGCTGGTCACACCAGAAGCAAATCCTCAGAACGATGAAGTTGGTCCAACTAGACACAGCTCGAGGAACCACTCTAGACCCGTCTGGCAGCAGGACTATCATTGCTACAAAATCGTGGACATTGAACAGGAAAATTAGGTATCATCCACCTCAGTTATTAGTCATGCTCACATTGCCTTTGTCTGTCTGATTGAGCCCAGGAATGTTGAAGAAGCCTTGAAAGACCCGAACTAGGTAAAAGCCATGCATGAAGAACTACATCAGTTCGAAAGGAACAAAGTATGGAGACTGGTTCCACGTCTAGTCGGTAGAACTATCATTGGAACCAAGTGGGTGTTCAAAAATAAGCTGGATGACAAAGGTGAGGTTGTAAGGAATAAAGCTGGACTGGTAGTAAAGGAGTACAATCAACAAGAAGGGATAGACTACGATGAAACATTCGCCCCAGTAGTATGATTGGAGGCAATCAGGTTGTTGATTGCTTACTCAGCATATCATGGATTTAAGCTCCAGCAGATGGACGTGAAAACGGCATTTCTGAACGGTGTACTCAAAGAGGAAGTATACGTCGCACAGACCCCTGACTTCGTGGACACATCACATCCTGACCACGTATATATCCTGGACAAGGCACTCTACGGTCTAAAGCAGGCTCCCCGAGCCTGGTATGATAGGCTTTCTTAGTTCCTCCTATCTCATGGGTATATACGAGGACAAGTTGACAAGACTCTTTTCTTGCTCAAGGAAGGAAAAGACACGCTCGTGGTACAGGTATACGTTGATGATATTATCTTTGATTCCACTAACAACTCTCTTGTCAGGAAATTCACTAAACTCATGGAAAGTGAGTTTGAGATGAGCATGGTGGGAGAGCTTCAGTTATTTCTAGGACTTCAAGTAGCACAAGAGAAAGATGGCACGAGAATTCACCTACAGAAGTACCTGCGAGAGATGCTAGCAAAATTCGGAATGAATGACTCAAGTACCATGGCCACACCAATCTCTCCAAATGACTCTCTTGGAAAGGATGAGAGCTCACCAAAAGTGGATCAAACACTATACAGAGGAATGATAGGTTCACTCCTTTATCTTAGCGCTAGTAGACCTGACATTATATACAGTGTGTGTCTGTGTGCTCATTTTCAGGCTGATCCGAGGGAGACTCACCTCAAGGCAGTAAAATGGATACTGCGGTACCTCAAGGGTACTGATACCCTATGTCTATGGTACCCTCAGAATGCTGACCTTAGTCTGGTCGGATTCACCGATACTGACTTCGCAGGGGACAGAACGGATAGGAAATCCACCTAAGGGATGGCACAATTCATGGGATCGTGTCTTGTGTCATGGGCCTGAAAGAAACAAAACTCAGCGGCACTATCCACAGCAGAGGCAAAGTACATTGCAGCGGCTGCGTGCTGTTCTCAGCTACTATGGCTTAAACAACAGCTAAGTGACTACCGTATTACTTTTGTTTCCGTGCCTATACTCTGTGATAACACTAGTGCCATAAATATCTCTAAAAACCCAGTACAACACTCTAGGACAAAGCATATAGAATTAAACATCACTTCCTAAGAGACTGTGTAGAAAAGGGCATGGTGTGCATGGAATTTTGCAGGACAAAAGATCAGGTTGCTGATATATTCACGAAGGCACTAAACAGGGAACCATTCGAAAAGCTTCGTATGGAGCTGGGGATGATTTCCCTCAACTGACACTGCATCCTCGTAAGGCCCCCGATGATTGGTGAGAAACACTCATACGTATTCCGAGCACAGTTGTGTGATCTATCTGTGTTAGTCCTTTCATCATCATCTATGAGTATAATCATGACAGCACACCCCTCTAGTTAATTGATGCTATAACTTATGAGTTGCTTGAACAAGAGGAATGAGAAATCTTCTTTCTGACTAAAAAGAACCTTCCTGATGTTTTGATCTCACACAATAAGCCCAAGTGATGGAAGGTCTCTACAGCCGTCCCTCAGCCTCCTCATAAGGATGTCACTCATATGACCGCTTTGTATCTCCATATACGGGAAGTGATCCCTGACAGGTCGTCGTCGGTACCTGCAAATCTAAATTTATAATGTCCACTTACTCTTGGCTTAGTATAGCTGTAAGTAAGGGGTCAAACCCTAGAGAGCTAGATGGTTACTACTTTGTTCTGTAAGAAAGGAAGGGAAACGATTGGGTGTGAGTAAACAGTTTTAGGAAACAAGTGCGAATAAGGAAATAAAGTGAGTGAATAATAATAATGAGAAGTATTCAGGCTAGGGTTTCTTAATTGTGACTTGGTTTATCCTTGATTTCTAAGTATTTTATCTTGCTTTCTTAAGTGTGGTTACTCCGGGTCACGTTATAACCTAAGGTAGGACCGTTAAATCACTACGCCACAATCTACTCCTGGTCAGGTTATAGACTTCTAGTTCTAGCAAAACCTAATACTTCTGGTCTGGTTATATTCGGTTTTAGTGCATCTACTTATTCTAACGGGTCAGTATCAAATAAACAGGATAAAGAGGGCAAGCATCACTAGGTTGAGTTGTACCCTTTCGGATCTCCCCTTAACCTAGCAATTCGAACCGATATAAAGTGCACAAGAACTAGTAGAATGCAAGAACAATATTTAAGTACGGAATCTCAAAACGTTCATCACAATTGTTCAAAACCCTAGCCCGAATAACGGGTTTAGTTACACATAGTCATGAGAACAATGCATCAATAATAAATAAGAACGAATGAACTTCACTAGAGCCGAGAGGGATGGATGACCGGGACGTGAGGGCTGAGTCGTGGTGGTGCAAGGCGGTGCAAGGGGCGGTGCAAGGGGCGGAGCAAGGGCGTGTACCGAGAGAGCTAGGGGTGCGCCGAGCCAATGAGCCGAGATGAGTGAATTGAGAGATGAGCTCTCGATTCTGTGATGAGGGATGATTTGAATGGCTGAGTTGCTCCTCTATTTATAGAATTGAGTGAGGCACGAAATCCCTCTTGGACTAGGTCAAATCGGTGGCCCAAAAGACAAATTAGGAAAGGTTTTCAAATCCGACTTTGCTTGATCTCTAAGTTAACTTCTTGTGCAAGTCTTCCAGAGTCTTCCAGGGACTTCCAGAACCTTCCAGGAGCTTCTAAACCGCCAAGGACGAAATTGGGAAATTTCCCGAAAATCACTATTCATGACCCGAATACTGTTCATCCCGGACACTGTTCATGCCGGAATCACTGTTCATGCCGGACACTGTTCATGAGCCGAAAAATACTAATCACGATGCTCCTCTGGCTTCGTTCTTCAACTGCGATGCTTCTGGCATGAAAATGCCATCTTTTAAGCGCGTTTCCTCCTAGAGCTTCCAAATCACCTGAGATGCAAAACAACACTAAAAAGTAATTGTTTGCAAAATAAAGTGCTGGAATTGGTGGGATTTGATGACTCGATGAGTCGTATAAATACGGCTCATCAATCCCTATGAGGTACCATGTTCACTCTTCAGGTTCTGTCATGTTCATTGCATACTTTTGCTTTGTTCTGTGTGATGCATTTCATACCACTCGGGTAACCCTACCGCATCACACCAATTCCTTGACAAGCGGCGGGAACACCTCGGAGGGAAATAGTACTGAGCGGGAAACTGGGTTTTATTGAGTTAGTGGGACTGGTAGTCGCAACATTTATAAAGAGAGAGGGTGAAAAGATCAATGGCTGGTACTCTTTGCAGACACTGTATGTGTGATGGTTCACATCTCAAGCAAAAAGCAAATCAAAGATCAAAGATATTGATGGGACGTATCGGCCATGATGATCAAATATTGGAATTCAAATTTTTGGCAATATCCGTCCGAAAAATCTGCACCAAGTATCTGAAGAGTTTATTTTGGAAATTCAAATTTTTGGTATCTCAGGGCAGACTACTATATAAGGAGGCGGCGAGTACTGTGTGACTCATCATTCTCAAACCCTAAAGGCACAAGCTTTCTCACCGACATCAGTTCAATGGCTTCCTCTGCAAACTCACCCGATGTCGCCTCCTCCTCCAACTCCATCTTCAACGACTCTACAGACTTATCCTCCACTGTCGTTGTTTCTCCAACGAGGTATCTACCCCTGCCCCTACAGCAGATCTGATGGAAGTCAATTCCACAGATGTCACCCCTCCTCCCAAGAAAGGGGCAAGCATCGCCTCCCGTGTCAGGAGCCGTGCCTGAATTGTGAAGGAATCTCATGCGCCTTCTTGCGACTTCACTCCGCCAAAGTCCAAGAAAGCCAAGGCATCCTCATTTCGTCCCAAGTTGAGTGCTCCGAAGGAGAAGGGAGCTGCTCCTAAGAAGAGTGGCAAGGGCCGTGTAATCAGGCTTGTGGTAAAAGAGTTCATCATGGATCTGGATTTCCTAGACCAGCATGGGCTGACAGAGGTTCATGAGGTAATCGATGCTCAAGGCTAGGGTTCCGTGTTCACCAATGCGGAAGGGGTCAGCGAGAGCCGGCTGCGGGAGTTCTTCGAGTCCCTGACAGTGGTTGACAGGGATATGCCATGTTTGCTCGCTACAAATTAAAGGGTCGGGACTACCAGATGTCCAGTCTCGAACTCAGCTTCATTCTTGGCGTACCCCATGACGGCTTCGATGGGTACTGACAACACTGCCTTGTCGCGAGGCAATGTGTACAAAATTAATTTATAAGTCCGCTACTCGTGACTTTACTATTGGGTAATAAAGCGGTAAGTAGGGGTCGAACCCAAGGGAATTAGTGGATAGTTGTTCTTTCGAAAATGGAAAATTAAATAAGACAGTTGGGGGTTGGTTGTGATTTTAGTACTGAAAGTAATGTGGGTTGGTTGTGATTTTAGTACTGAAAAGTAAATGACTGAAAGTAAAGAAAGTAAATGCAAGACTGAAAGTAAATACTGAAAAGTAAAGTGCTGGAACAGTCCAATTCAATATCGACTAATCAACATACTTTTGGTATGAACTGATATTGAAAGGGTCTGTAATAAGCGACAGAAAGTAAATTACTGAAAGTAAATTGCTGGAACAGTCAAATTAAATATCGACTAATCAACATTTTTTTGGTATGGACTGATATTGAAAGGGTCTGTAATAAGCGACAGAAAGTAAATTACTGAAAAGTAAATTGCTGGAAAGTAAATGTGCGGAAATTAAAGTACTGAAAGTAAATGACTGAAAATAAGCAGTTGATAATGAGACTGAAAGTAAAGTGACAGGTGATGTTTTAATTAAAGGAAAGATTCGGTTTTAGGGGCCTTGTATCATAGTCCGTTTATCATTGACCTCTAATGATCATACTAAGTGTTCAAAGATGTATCAAGGCTATTTCTAGAACTTGACTTGCCACACCGTCTAGTCCTTTTCAAGACTAGAACTCTTGTTCTAGTTGGGCTAATTCCTCCTTTCGAAGTATCTTAGCTTATGTGCATCCATTTGATCAATCATTTCCGATTAACCAAATGGTGTTTAAAAGAGGTTGAACTCCATAGATAAGTTGTGCTCTTTCGAGCCTCCACTTATCCACGGAAGTTCACGAACCCATGGAAGAGCTTTGCTCTTTCGAGCCTCCACTCAACCAATAGCGTTCTGACCTAATATATGACACATAGAACAAGTTGAACACAAAGAGGCACTAAGAGAAGGGTCTAAAACATTTTATGATACAAGCACACCCCTTCAACCGAATGAAGGGTTTAGCTACGAGTATCCATAGAGGTGGATATCATAGCTAAGTGCTTAGAAAAGTAAAGGTTTTGAAATCAAAGACAAGGAAAGTAAAGGTTTTGATTTTGAAAGACAGGAAAGTAAAGTTTTTGAAATTAAATCTCAAGAACAAACTTAGAGCTTTTGATTCAAAGTAAAGTGTTTACAAGGATTATGGGATGGATTGTAGAGAGATTTCTATCCAAGCAACAAGTGATCAAAGGACCCAAACTAAGGCTATGAGATTAGAACTTGGAACTAGAACTTGGGACCAAAGACATTTTTTCAAGGAAGAGGAGATGTAGTATTTATAGGCAAGGGGGAGAAGAGGAGGAGAACACATGGCAAAGGGGGAGAGGAGGGCTCAAAAGCCGCCGGCCATGAAGTGGCATCACCCCAAAGCCGCCGCCCACGTGTCACTCTCCCATGGAAGCCGCCGGCCTTAGGTGGAGGAGGAAGTGAGTTGAGTGGGTTGTGATATTTTGTTCTCCAAAAGCCATCGGTTGCCTCCCAACTCTGGTTAGACTTTGGTTGCCCTTGGTTGCTTCTTGGTTGACATCAAAGGGTGGCAAGGTTGTGGCTTGTGCCAAAGGGCATTCACTTGAGTTCTTGATCTTTGTTGGAACAAGTCATTGGGACTTAGTTGTGGCTTGATCGGAGTACTGCCGGAGCATGGCCAGTTTTGACTTGTAATCCACTTTTAGCGTTAAGAACTCCTTTTTAGCTCGTTTCATCTCTAATCCTCGAAATAGCCTGTAGAACAAAAGTGAAACTAACAAGTAAAAGTTGTCAACACAAAGCGTCTAATTTGGTGGGTTTAACTGTCTTAATGATTCATATAAATATGGTCCATCAGGTACTATAAAGGGGAGCTGGCCTCAGGATGTGGTTCCCCTGGAATTGGTCAAACGGGTAAGTGAAAACCCCAATCCACCTTCGAAGGACATGTCAATGGAGCTATGGGACCTGTCAACAAGGTAATATATGCCTACATCATCACCAACGTCACTCCTCGTGCCCAAAAGCACTCGATTCTGTTCATCCAGGACTGTGTTCTTGTTGACAAACTCTTGAAGATGGAGAAGATTAGCCTCCCCCGAATGGTCATGAAACATATGTAGCATGTGGTTAAACGCGATGTACATTCCCTCCCCTACCCAGGTCTCCTAAAGAAGATAATGACTTTTCAGAAAGTCTATGGCAAGGTCATTGATGAGGTTGCGTACTTTTGCTCTCTTGGGGTGAGCAGTCTAAAGCAGATGCTGTTTATGCGCGAATAGGGAGGTGGTTGGGTCAAGATTCCATTAGCGGAAGTTGATGTTGATGCTGGTATTGGTGCAGGTGTGGGTGATGCAGCTGATGTTAATGCTGGTGTTGGTGTCGGTGATAATGTAGGTGCTGGACATGTAAGTGACTCTGATGGTCCTGAGGAGGGTAACCCTGCTAACGGTTTGACTCTAGCTGACCTTCAGAGGGAACTGGAAGATCTGAGGGCATTGGTTGGCCTTGACCTGGAGGTTGGATAGCTGAAGACGAAAGTTGCACTCATCAAGGATATGGTGAGTATCATGATGTCGCAGGTGTTGCAGATGAAGAGTGCACTAGAGGCTCTGACCACTCCGGTTGCTCAAGTACCTCTCAGTCCTGCCGGTACCGCTCCCTCCGAGGTTGCCCCCGCTTACTTACTCAAGCCTTGAAACCCCTAGCATATCAATTCCCCTATTTTTTGTGTCTTTTCATTTCATGTTTTTCATTCCTTAAGTTCTATGCTTGTTCTGTTATGCTTTCATTTAATAAAAGGGGGATAGTTGTACTCGTGCATACTCTGATGGTGTTTTGAACTGCACTATGGAATTACTCACTATTGCTCTAACAATATTGTATGAGTTTCTTTGATGATGCCAAAAGGGGGAAGAATGAGGATACGAGGAAGCATACTCTGAGGGGGAATGCGATCCACACCCATCATGCGGCCAATTAGAAGGGTGACCTAACAGGTGTCGAGTGATTTTTTCAGTCAACAATGATCTCTGTTATATGCACAGGAAAATGCCACTACGGTACACATGTGAGGGGGAACTACGGTACTCATGTGAGGGGGAACTACTTAAGCTAAAGGTAACATGGGAGTTTGAAATCTCCCTAATCAAAGATTTATTAGCTTAAGATGTGGATATAAAGTAAACTGGAAATATGGTGCTTTTTTGGACTAGGTTGGGAGTTTGAAATCTCCCTCATCAAAGATTTGTTAACTTAAAATTAAGAAGAGGTTAATAAGTACATGTGTATTCATGCTATTATTTTTCCTCGTGAAGAGGATGTTTGTCATCATCAAAAAGGGGGAAATTGTTGGAGTACGATTACCCTGAAGCCAGAGTACGTCTGGAGGACGTGTACTCCGGTGTGTTTTGATGAGACAAACATCCTGCTGATATGTTACTTGAGTGAACATGTCTTAGTGTAGGTACTCCAGAAGTAACGACTACGTGAGTGTGCAAGGCTTTGCGCTGATCTCTGAGAAATAGCAGTACCTCGGATTGAGGACGAGAATATTTCCATAAATATTCTCGGTTGATCTTTGCTCCCAAGATCGGCTATTGCAAATTCATATGCTTGGATATTTCCAAGATATGTTCGAGATGCGTATATCGAGATTTGGAATAGATTGATTTGGGAATATTGCGTGAGAGATATTAGGAAACTATATATCTCAATCACATATCCAATTGGATTGGAATGGGACGATTCTATTGGATGGCTGATGGAGACGTTGAAGATGGACGAATCAGCTGGAAAACTTATGCGAGTATGTCGGGCAAGTTGGAGAGATTTTCTCCTGGAAAAAGTTAGGGTTACTCGGGTTGAAGAACATCTATATAAGGGATGCTATGGCTGCCTTTTGGAGCAGAGCTTCAATGTGGATCCTTGGCTGAGTAATTACAGAAGTAATTGCAACCGGAGATTGCTGTGACGATGAAGCGTTGACTCGGAAGATCAACAGTGCACTTCGAAGGGAGCCAGTAAGCAATCGGAGCCAGAAGTGGAAGATCTCTTACAGTGAGATTACAACCAGATTACACCTTCACTAAGTCGGTCTGAAAGAAAGACGGAACACCACCGAGTGTGGTTTGGATGAGCAGTGTATCTCATTGTAATCGATATCATCAATACAAGAGATTGTTCCGAAATCCTTCTAGGAAACTAGAAGGTAGTGGTTTTTCCCAGATACTTGCTTTGAGTATCTGGGTTTCCACTCTACATTGCTGTCTAGTACTTGTTCCTACGTTTGAGTTATTTACATCCGCTGCATACATACTTGAAGAGTATCAGTACTTTGCAAGTACATCTAACTAACGATCCTAACACATAGCAATTAGCAACGCCTCTCTCCACCTATCTCCTTAATTCATCCACCGATGCACATGCTCATAGCCAACTACAACGGCGTCTGTGAAGTCCACGAGTGCCAGAAGAAGGAAAACGATAACAGGCTTCAGGATCCAAGTTTTTTTTGACCTGTTACCTGAACTGGAGATGATTGTAGACAAACTCCTGAAACAGATTCAGATCAGAAACAACCTATTGGGAGTTTTAATGCTGGATTTATATTGCAGTCTTTTGTATATTGGAGAGTGTATGTGTTTGGAGGGAAAGGTAGTTACAGGTGCGACGTCGTTTTGTCATTGGCGTGCTATACTTGCGTTTGGTGGAAAACGTCGTCGTGTGTAGTGGCGGATCCAGAGCGTTGTAAGAGAGGGGTCCTAAAAAATTTCATTGATGAATAAGGATATCGTTCTGATTTGGCAAAAAAAAAATTTGCACATATATATTTGTTATGTTCAACGATATAAGAAGTTTTCAAGTAAAATACAAAATTCAAACTCATATATGTAGTCAATTGACGACCTAACTTTGGGAGGTCATAACATTCACATCGATTACCTTATCAGTTCGAATAATATGTCATTGGAAAGATAATTCAATAGGTTACGACTCTTCAATTGATATTAAGATCTAAATTGGACGTTAAAGCAGCTGAAAACATGCTCAAACGAAGGTCGCCTACAAGTGTGCATGGTCAACCACATATTAGGGGTGGGTGTGGGACGGGTTTATAGGTGTAAACGAGCCGAGCCGAGTATCAGGATGTTTGTGCTCGGCTCGTTTAAAGTTTGACGAGTTCGAGTTCGAACCAAGTATTTTCGAGCATTAAAACTATGTGTTTGAGCTCGGCTTGTTTAATTTTTCACGAGTTCAAGCCGAGCACGAGTTTTATATGAGTATTTTAATTAAATTGATATAATATAATAATTTATAGTTAATGAGCTTTAAACGAGCTTTTTACGAGTTCGAACGATTATTTAACGAACTTCAATCTAACTTTCACTAAAAATATTTAAAAATATATAAAATTACCTTAATCGAGCTCATTAACGAGCTTCAAAAAATATAAGTAAGTGTTAATCGAGTATTTAAACGAGTATATAAACGAGCACATAAACGAGTCGAGCACTAGTTGGCTCGTACTCGGCTCGTTTAATAAACGAGCCTAAAAGTTATGCTCGTACTCGGCTCGTTTAAGATCGAGTCGAGCTTTGACCGAGCTTGTTCACGAGCAGCTCGCGAGTGTATCGGCTCATTTACACCCCTAGCCGGGTTGGGACGGGTTTTACTCGTTCTTAACCCGGCCTGAAATAGAGATCGGGTCATTTATTTGAACCCTAACCCGACCCGAAAGGCCGGGTCAATCATGTGTACCCGAACCCGACCCTAAAACAAAAATTTATAATAGACATAAAACATTCAATATCATATATCGCAATACAAATACTTAGTAAATATAAGCTTGAATCACTGATTTATAATTTAAAGTTTAATATTACGGTATTATTTTTCATTGCAAATCAATTACATATTCATATGTAGTTGAGATTTCACGAGAACACAAATAAATTAATTGGTATGTGTAGTCATATTTATTTGAATGAGGTATAAGGTTTGAATCTTATTAAAAATCTCATATTTTTTATACTACTTATGAAATCGGGTAACCCAGTCCTCAACCCTAACCCGGCCCGAAACTGATATCGGGTTGGGTTAAACCCGACATTATGTGGACCGGGCCGGGTCGAGTTTTGTCCACCCCTACCACATATAACCTTAGTAACTTTGCAACTTTATAAAGAGCAACCGGAGCACCATTTGGGAAATCGATCACCTAGAACATAAAGCTTAGGACGAGGGCTAGAAGTTCTATGTTTATACCTAAACTCAAATCTAACATTAAGATAACTCAAAACCAAGTCAAAATAGACTGTATGTTTGAAGTTGCTAATGATTGGCAATCTTCTGGAGCTCACAAAGGCCTCGTCCGATATCCGTTGAAGATGATCTATATATCGTCGGAAAGCTAATTGAATATTCTACAACTTTCATGTTTACATCAAGATGAAATTCAAAGATTAAGCTGGTAAAATAAGCGACTAAAGATGGGTGATTCGTCGAAATTCGTCGAAATGGAGAGGGGTCACGGGACCCTCCAGTACACCCGTGGAACCGCCACTGGTCGTGTGTGTATGTACATAGATTCTTTCCCTCCTGCGCATTTCATTTGTAACTTTGATTTTAGACTGAAATGAAAACCTAAAGCTTTCTTCCAAATCTCATATGCAACCCGCTCGTCTCCGACTTTGATTCTTCGATTTGTGTTCAACGATTGGAGTCCGATCATCTCCGATTCTCATGGTATCATGTCAGCTTTGATTCAGGTGCGTCGCTCTTCAATTTGACCTAGTTTTTGCTTGTGTTAATTAGATTTTGTTCCAAGTGAATATGAACGATTCTGGATCGGATTCGAGTCCGATTGCTGTGAGTCCAGTAGTGATGAATCAGAATGGTGCTAGTAACAGTGGTGTAGGTACTTTAGAAGATCTGTACTTCTTTAATAATAATGAGTTGACTGGAAATTCGATTGTGAGTAAGGTACTGCTAGGTCAAGAAAATTATACTAGTTGGAAAAGGCAGATGGAAATAGCATTGTCTGGCAGATCAAAGTAGTCATTCATAGAAGGCAAATATCTCAAACCTAGTGATGCCTATATGGCTGCGAGATGGCAAAGGTTTAATGATGTAGTGATGTCTTGGCTCATATGTGATCAGTCGAGATTTCGACTAGTTAATTGCTCCATACAATGAAGGATATCACTCGTTCTTCCGGCAAATTGTCATTATTTAACCTCTTTTCTAGTGTTTCAGGTCATATATCTCATACCTAATACTTTTGGATTGATCCGAAGCAAAGCAATTGGTGAAGATTTGGACAAAAATAGGGCAGACAGACATTTGCGACGTATTTTGCATACCCAGGGCGCATACGGTGTCCAAATGAGTCAAAATTTAACTTGTTGGAAATCTAAATGAAAGGGCTACAACTTTGTAGTTGACACCAAGAGCAGATTCGAAGTTTTAGACCTTGAAAAGGGCAATGGAAGTCAGGTCTCGTGACTGCCCGTGACGACTTCAGGTCACGGGCCGAGACCCCGTGACGTCCACCTATGTCACGGGCGTTACGGGCGCTACGGGCGGACTCAGAAAGTTGTGAAAATTGAAGACCCCGTCACCACCCGTGACTGCTCAACATCATGGGTGTTTGCCCCGTGATGACCCCCTATGTCACGGGTGTCACGGGCATCGTCAGGGCAGAATTATATGGAAATTTCCTAATTCGTTTTTGGGCCTTTTTGGGAATTGATCGATTTTTGGGCTATAAAAGAGCAACGACCAGGACAAATTTAGGGTGCTTATTTGGAGAAGACAAAAACCCTAACTTAGGAGAGAAGACCAAGCGAGAGATTGAAGGATTCAATGAGCACCCGCGTCATTACGGTTTCCTCATCCTTAATCTTTTCATCAACACTACTCTTGGTTAATTCACCATGAGTAGTGAGTAGTCTTTTTATTCTGGGATCCTACGGATCCCGTGCAATGTACCCAACTCTTCATGTGATCAATTAACGTTTTTATTTATGTGATTCGAATATTCAATTTCATTGTGCTTAATTTATCGTTCTTGTAAGTATTTACATTGAATGGGATGTTTGCATGCTAGATCGTATTTAGGTTAATTACCGAAAGATGGATGGGTCCTAGGTACTAACCGGATCGTATGAAATTGTATGAAAACCTTTAGTTTAATAAATCGAGATCGTTGATAATCCGTGGATGGGCGGCGTTCAACGATTGAGATTAATCTAGATAATGATCCGTGGATGGGCGGCTTATCTAGTGTTATTTCGGTTTATTTCGATATTCGATAGCATGATGAATTACATGATGATGATTGCATGATTAGTGGGGTTAGAACGTGTGAAGTATGGATTCTGGAATTCTTTCTCTGATAAGTACAAACATTTTATTTTCTGTTATTTAATTTCTGTGATTTTCACAACAAAACAAACCTCTTTTAAATCGGAGTAGCTAAATAGGTCACATTGTTTGCTAGTAATGACATGCATGTTTCTTGGATCGACCCTTAGCTTACCAAGGTTTATAAATTTTGTTTGACTACGATTTGACCCTTAAAACACATAATTTGACAACTATAAAGGGTTAAAAATAGACTGTCAAAATATTCTGTATCTGAAAAGATAGTAGGAGAAGTCTTACATACCAGGATGTTATGACTGCTTGGGAGATACTTGAATCTAGCCAGAAAATCTGAGTTGCAGCGTGAGCTTGGGAACCTTGTGCAGGGTGATCTATCTGTAGCTATGTATAAGAGAAAATTAGAATCACTATGGCAGGAATTAGATACACTGAAGGATGATAAGTGTATAAGTGTTAGTAACTGTCCTGGATGCAAACAAGTTGATGAGGATTGCAAAGGTGACAGAGTAATTAAGTTGTTGATGGGACTAAATGAAGAGTATGCTTCCGTGAGAACTCATGTTTTTGCATTGAGTGAAGTTCCAAAATTCAGTACAGTATATGGACTGGCTTTATCAAAAGAGGCCTCAAGGAAGGCAAGACAAATTGGTAAAGTTGAAGGTTCAGCTTTGGCAGTTCAATCTGACCAAGCTAATAATAGTCAGATGAATAACAGTCCAAGTGGACAAGTAAGGCAGTACAGTGGTCAAACGAGAGGAAAATATGAAAATAGAGGAGGCTTTGGTAGAGGTAGGCCTAGACTTTTCTGTAGTCATTGCAAAATGCATGGTCACTTGAAAGAAAATTGTTACAAGTTAGTTGGATATCCACAGAATTATAAAATGGGAAGAAATGTGAATACCAACACTAATAACAATACTGGAGGAAGATACTCGGCCAATGCTGTTGCTGCAGTAAGTTCTAATGGAAATAGTGGTGATAGTGCTGTTAAGCGATTCACAAGTGAACAAATGGAACAACTTCTAGCCATGCTCAAAGGAAATACAACAAATGACAAGGGCAATGCTCAAACTCGTATGGCAAGTATAGCAAACTCCAAACCTGAATTTATGATTAATGGTGATTGGTTGCTAGATAGTGGTGCTACAAGCCATTTTACCTATGACAAAAAAAATTTTATGGAATGTTCAAGAATTAAAGGATGCTCATGGAGTCACTTTACCAAATGGTGAGTGTTTTGAGATTGGAAATAAGGGAGACTGTTATCTATAAAATGGAATGATTTTGTATAATGTATTGTTGGTGCCAGAATTTCAGGTGAATCTGATTTCAGTGTATAGACTTGTGAAAGACTTGCAGTGCAAAGTTGTGTTTACTGATAATAACTGCTTTGTTCAGGACCATCAAGGCAAGATCATTTTAGAGACTGGTAACCCTATTAGCTCTTTACAGCATCAAGCAAGTGAAAAAGGAACATCTAGCTGATACAACAAATAGTATTGCAGTGGAAAAGCCTCATCAGGAGTTTGAACTTTGGCATAACAGATTGGGGCATGCCCCTTTAGATATCATAAATCAGTTGTTAAAGAGTTAGTCACCAAGTGTGCATTGTAAGAGCCTTAAACATACTACTACTGCTCTTTTTGAGTTAATACATAGTGATGTTTGGGGACCTTTCCATGTGCCTACTTTGTTGGGACATCAGTATTTTTAACAGTGGTTGATGATTATACTAGAGCTGTGTGATTTTTTTTATGCAAAATAAGTCAGAAACTGCAGATATCCTTATTGAGTTCTTTCACTTGGTTCACACACGGTTTGGGAAGGCAGTTAAAACTTTGAGGTCTAATAATGGTGGGGAGTTTTTCACCAATAAGCTTAGCTCATTTCTGAAATCCAAAGGGTGTATTCATCAAAGTAGTTGTCCATACACTCCTCAACAAAATGGATTGGCAGAAAGGAAGCACGTGCATTTACTTGAAGTATATTGATAGCTACACACATTATAAATAGGCTTCCTACTCATGTCTTGCAAGGGAATAGTCCTTGGGAAATGTTGTTTGGAGAACAACCTAACCTATATCATTTGAAAGTTTTTGGATGTTCCTGTTATGCAAGCACAAATGCTGGTTCAAGAGACAATTTGATCCTAGAGCAGTGGAATGCATTTTTTTGGGATATCCAGTTGGCCAAAAGGGATACAAACTGTTTTGTTTATCCACACATCAATTTTTGGTTAGCAGACATGTTGTATTCAGGGAAAATGTATTTCCTTATAAGAGACATTCTCCCAGGACAAATCTCAGCCATGTACCAACCATGTCTACCTCTGCTCTAGATGACTTGGCCTTTAATGATGATGATTTATTTGCAGACATTAATTCAAGTGATGACCCCGTTTTCTTTGATGCCACAAATTCAGATGACACATAGACTTTTAAGACTGATATAGCATATTTTCAGGAAAATGGTATAACTATGTTACCAAATTCCCCTGTGGAACTTCCTACTGCAGCTCAATTGATTCCCACACCTAGTTTGAATCCTAAAAGTGCTGAACCTTTGAGAAAATCTACAAGGACACAAAAACCACCTGTTTCGTCCAAATATTACAGTTGCAACACAGTTACAAGAACCTCTCCTCACAAGTTTAATCTTGTCTTATACGAAGTGTGCTCCTCATCACAGTGCTTTTGCTTTGCAAATATTCAGTGTTAAAGAGCCCACTTGCTTTACACCAGCTAGAAAAGATCCCAAATGGGTAGCAGATGTGGACAAAGAAAAAAAGGCGCTTAAGACAAACAACACTTGGATACTAGCTGATTTACCTCCAGAAAAGACATTAGTGGATTGTAAATGGATTTAAGAAATAAAATACTTATCTAATGGCACAGTTGAAAGATATAAGACCAGGCTTGTGGCCAGAGGTTTCACACAGGTGGAAGGTCTGGATTATCATGACATGTTTTCCCCAGCTGCTAAAATGACTATAGTGAGGTGCCTTTTAGCTATTGCTTCTGCTAGAAAGTGGCCACTTCATCAGTTGGATGTAGACAATACTTTTTACATGGTACACTTGATGAAGAGGTGTATATGAAGCTTCCCCCTGGTTTTTACAAGCAAGCCAAAGCTTCCGGATAGGTTTGTAAATTGATCAAAAGTATCTATGGCCTTAAACAGGCCAGCGGGCAGTGGTTTGGAAAATTCAGTGCATCCTTGGTTGAGTTTGGCTTTACTCCATGTTTAAATGACTATTCTTTGTTCACACTCACCAGAGGTAATGTCTTCTTGATATTACTAGTGTATGTTGATGATGTTATCATCACTGGGAATTCAGATAGTCTTATTCAGGAGGTCAAGCAATTTATACTTCAAAAGTTCAGGATCAAAGATTTAGGGCCATTGAAGTATTTTTTGGGGTTAAAGATAGCACGGTCACCATATGGAATCTTTCTAAACCAGAGGAAATATGCTCTGGAGCTCTTGGAAGAATACAATCTTATTGACTGCAAGCCAGCAACAACACTTATGCATTTGAAACATAATTTGAGCCTCTCTACATCACCTACTTTGGAGGACTCATTACATTACAGAAGATTAGTTGGAAAGTTGATTTACCTGACCATTACTAGACCAATTTGGCTTATCCAGTGCATATACTGAGCGAGTTCATGCAACTTTCTGATGAGGATCATCAAGCAGCGGGACTCAGGCCACTCAGGTACATCAAGGAGCACCTGCTCAGGGAATTCTTTTTCTAGCTCAGTCAGATCTTATTTTACAAGCCTTTTGTGATGCTGATTGGGCAGCTTGCCCTTTGACGAGGAAGTCCATTACAGGTCATTGTGTGAAACTTGGTCCTTGTGTCACCTCATGGAAAACAAAGAAACATCGAGTAGTGTCTTGATCTTCAGCTGAATCTGAGTATAAATCAATGGCAGCAGTGTGTTGTGAGCTCATTAGGCTGGCCAGGTTGATCAAGATATGGATGTTCCTATCCTGAATACCATTCTCATTCATTGTAACAACAAGGTTGCCTTGCATATTGCGCATAACCCTATGTTTCACGAGCGCACAATCATGTTGAATTGGACTGCCACCTTGTTCGAGCTCATGTAACATCCAAGTTCATCGCCCTAGTTCTCATTCCAACAAACGAATGGCCGACGGATATATTTACCAAAGCCTTGACAAGTGAGCAGCTCCATTATTTGTGTTCTAAGCTGGGAGTGTCTAATTTCCTCCACTCCGCTGCTTGAAGGGGCTATTGGGAGTTTTAATGTTGGGTTTATATTGCAGTTTTTTGTATGTTGCAGAGTGTATGTGTTTGGAGGGAAAGGTAGTTACAAGTGCAACGTCATTTTGTCATTGGCATGTTGTACTTGCGTTTGGTGGAAAACATCGTGGTGTGTGTCTGTACATATATTCTTTCCAACCTGCGCATTTCATTTGTAACTTTGATTTAAGACTAAAATGTAACCTAAAGCTTTCTTCCAAATCTCATATGCGACTCGTTAGTCTCCGACTTCAATTCTTCGATTTGCCTTCACCGATTGAAGTCTGGTCGTCTCCGATTCTCACAACCGTCAGATTCACAAATTTAATAATTAGTAAAACTAAAAAGAGATGAAATCGGAGTGAGTGATGAACGAGGATGACCTCGCAGACGCTATTAATGAGATAGCCGAAGAAGAAGCCAGTGGAGCAGAAAAGGAACCCGCACCAGACTGGCCATAAACAAAGTAATCCGGCCTGAAGATCTGCTCATACGGACCGGATCTGATACTGTCCATGGTTCCGGGCTCGAGATCCATGAGCACCGCTCGTGGCACAAACCTTGCTGCTAGCTTTGTTGTAGTACACATTCACACGCTCAAGTTGCAACGGAATCGCAATGGTACCTTCTGGTCACGTCGATGTCGTGTTTGACGCAAACGACCTTCCAGAATTTGGAGCCGATCTGGTTCCCGCACTGGCCTCCCTGGATATGAAGAATCTCACGCATTTTCTACTCCAAATCAAACGTGAAAGGTGAGAAAATCAAACGAAGCAGACGATCAGCTAGGGTTTGCAGAGAGAAAGAGAGTGGTAGCAGATGTTGCAAATTTGGGTTTAAAAATGAAGAGAAGATGTAAGACAGTGCTTTTTAATAAAGCACCGTATAAAGTCCACTTTAGACAGCGTTTGGTAACAAGCGTTGTCTAAAGTGTGGCACATTACACAGCGTTTGGCTGCAAGTGATGTATAAAGTGTGGCACATTAGACAGCGTTTGGAAACAAGCTATGTCTCAAGTGTTGCACATTAGACATCGTTTGGCTACAACGCTGTCTAAGGTGTTGCACATTAGACATCACTTAATTGACGAGCGATGTCTAATGGTTTGTTTATTAAACACATCGCTTATTTGAAGCGCTGTCTATTCCATATTCAGTACTAGTAATACCTTTACAAATTCCTCGGGTATCATATTTCTCCTCACTTTTGTGTAGAAGTATTTTTAATTCCTCCTCGGCGTGTATGTGTTGCTTCTCCCTCATGGAGATGCATCTATGCTCGTCGATTTTAAGTAAGAGGTGTCTCATAACTGATGCTTTAACGGAGGCGATTCTAGTATCAAATTCGAGTCGGTGCCTTGGCCTGTGCTCCCAAGAGTCTCGATATTCTTATGTACTCGATAAAATATTTATCTAATTTATACATAATTTATACATGTAATACTTAAAATGATGAAATATACATACAATTAAAAATAAAAAATAAATATACACACAATTTCAAAAAAAGAAGAAGATAAAAGTACAAAAGAGGTCCCCCGAACTACAACTGTTTTCCAATTTAGGGCGTGATCGAACTATCAATTTTTCCAATCAGGGGGAAAATCAGAAATTCCGTTAGAGTTAATCGATAAACTTAACTCTGTTAGTAAACTTTGTTTGACTATATTTAGAATGACAATTAAATACTTTTTCTTTAATTTAGTTTATATATCTTCCATTTGAATACTAAAGTTTCAACTTCATTTTTATTGTAATTTTTTAGGTTTTTCAATCTCATATTAAGAGTGTATATTATTTTTAAGATAATTATTTGCGGTGTCACAATTAAACATATAACATTTATGAACAAAAAATAAATTGTTGCGTTGTTGATCCATGTTTATAAAAGAATGCCTCTCAAAAGGAATACAAATTTTTAGATAAAGTGAGAAAAAAATAATTTATTTTCCATTCAGAATTTATGACACCGTGAATAACAAGTTTAAAAATAATATTCTTACTTAGTATGAGATTTATTTAAATATAAAAAATTTAATAAAGATAATAGTCAAAAGTATTAAATTGAAATATGACATATATAATATAAATTGAAATAAAAATTACTTATTTTTTATTTTAACTATAGACAAACAAAATTAACTAAGGGAGTTAACTGATATGTTTACTTTAAAAGAATTTCTATTTTTTCCCCTGTATTGAAAAAATTGGTAGTTTGCGCCCTAAATTGGAAAACAGTGATAGTTAGGGAACCTCTTTAGTACTTTTCCCTTTATAAAAAATGACACCTTGTAATAATAACACACAACTTTGTTTTAAAACTTCAGTAATTACGGCAGTAAAACTATTTATATTTTGTAATAATTAAATTTACATCAGTAAGGTTAATTTGTCTAACCCGAGGATTTATCCTAAGTTCAATTCCATCGCAAAACCAAAACCAAAGATTGAACAACAAAGACACAAAACGTTTTACCAGGTTCAGGGGATGCCCTACTCCTGGAAGCTTCGGGGGGAATTGCTCAGCCCTTTTCCACTATAAACCAGTTCAGTTACAAGTTCCTAATGCGCAATTTCCGACTCAAGAACCCTAACAAGTCTAATACAAGAGTATAAAGGAAAGGGAATCGAAGTTGAGGAATTCGACCTCCTCAGGCAACGTCACAGTCCGTCGTGACTCGAAACTTCTTCCAGTAGCTTGAATCGGTCGCCAATCGCTCGAATCGCTCGATCGCTTCTTGGAGCTCGCTCTCGGTTTTCCAGAAAATTTCCAAATCAGATGAACCCTAATTTGGTTAAGTCCAGCTCTTTATATCCTCCAAAATGCAGCGTTTGAATAATGGCCAAAACGGATCTTTCCACCAAGTCGAAACGACACCGTCCAACTAATATTCAAATCTTCGCGCTTTGCCAAAACATCGCCGCTTCATCAAAACCGAACTCCTCCTTTAATAGAACGTCGTCGTTCTCTTCGGCCTTCAAACCCAACTTTCGCACCTGATACATAGCTACGCCATTTTAGCTCCCAGACCTACAATTCCTAAGCTAAGCCTAAACTACTCTGCAACATTGAACCATCATGAACAACAAGTCTATGCTGCCTGGAAACAAATCCAGTGACGTCCCAAGCATGTTGGGATTACAAGGCATTACAAAATGCCCTCCTAATCCTAACTTGCGCTCTAAATGTAATTGAACAATAGGTATAGTGGTGTACCATATGGCAGTGGTACTAAAGGGAGCAATATTCCCTTCAATGGCTCAAGCCTTCATCTCACCCAACTTCAGATATGTGTAATGCATCCCTGAAAAACACAAACTTCACAGCAGAGACTATATTTGTCCCAAAGTCAGCTGGGTTTAAATCACCAAGAATCTCCTTAATGATCACAGTTTTAGAGTGAACTAAATCTCTAATGAAATGAAGGCGCACATCAATATGCTTAGTTCTCTCATGATATATAGGGTCCTTACACAAATATTTAGCACTTTGACTATCAATATTCAGTGTAGTTACATAGCATTTACCAGTTATTTCCTTCAAAAAAACCTTGAAGCCAAATGGCACTTCCTTACAAGCTTCAGTAGCAGCAATATATTCAGCTTCTGTTAAAGATAATGCAACTATGGATTGCTGTTGTGATTTCCATGAAATACAACAGCCACTCCATGTGAAGAAAAACTAGTAATTGATTTCCTAGTGTCCTTATTACTAGCAAAATCAGAATCAACATACCCTTTCAGTTCTGGTTCCTTTTCATAATCAGCATATACTAGCCCTAGTTTCTTAGTCCCAGTCATGTACTTTAACAAATACTTCATTGCAATCCAATGTTTCTCACCAGGATTAGACATATATCTGCTCAAAACACTCACAGCAAAAGCAATGTCTGGCCTAGTACATAGCATAGCATACATTAAAGAACCCACTGCAATATCATAAGGAACATCTTCCATTTTCTGTTTTTCAAAATCTGTAATTGGGCAATCATCTTTAGAAATGTCCAGATGCCCTCCTAAGGGAACTGGTGAAGGCTTAGCATCAGTCATAGTAAACTTATCTAAGACCTTAGCAACATAATTAACTTGAGACAAACAGATTTTCCTATAATGCATGTTTCTAATGATTTTCACACCCAATATCTTTTGTGCTTTACCAAAATCTTTTATATCAAAATGTTTCTTTAACTCCCTTTTAACATCAGTAATAGCAGTGATTGAATGGCTCATTAACAGTATGTCATCCACATACAGCAGAACAAGAATATGGCAGTCAGATTTTCCCACTTTCATATACATGCAAGTGTCATATTTACTTCTAGTGAAATCAAGAGTTAACATGCATGAATCAAACTTCTTATTCCACTGTCTAGGTGATTGCTTAAGACCATAAATTGATTTATTCAGCAAACACGCAAAATCAGGGGAATTTTTATCAATAAAGCCAATTGGCTGAGTCCCCATGTACAAAAGCAGTTTTGACATCCATTTGTTCTATTTCCCAATCATACACAGCAGCCATTGCAATCAACAATCTCATAGTTTTGTATTTCACAACTAGAGCAAAGATTTCATTAAAGTTAATTCCCTCTTTTTGAGTAAACCCCTTAGCAACTAGTCTAGCTTTGAACCTAGGTGGTTCATCTAGTTCATTCCCTTCCTTGATCCTATAGATCCATTTGCAAGCAACAGTTTTAACATTTGTAGGTTTAGGGACAAGGGTCCAAATCTTATTTTCATACATTGATTGTATTTCATCATGCATAGCCTTAACCCATTCATTAGCATGTTTATCATGTAAAGCTTGTTCACAGATTTCATGCACAGAAAATTTCACACTTTCAGCAGCAAGCAAAGTGATGAGTCGAATTCTCGACTCATTTATCTATCCATTTATGAAGAGTTTTGGTCCATTCCCGATGCTCTTTCGATGCCATTTGACCCTCTTTATTTCCATTTCACGTTAGAAACCAACCTTATGGTCCCCGGGCTCAAAAAGATCAATTCTCGCAGAAAACCGAAGTTTCGGAGCAAAAATATGGAGTTTCGGGCAAAACGGGACAACCCGACCTTTGGGGCTTATTTTGGATCCACAGATCTCATACGGTGTCCAAATGAGTTGATATATAGCTTGTTGGAAAGGTAACTCAAAGAGCTACAACTCTCCAGTTGACGTCAAGACAAAATTCGGAGAGTAAGATATCGACAAATCCACCAAAAGCTGGATGCCTCCACAAGCTCGCCCGAGCTTCACCAAGCTCGCCCGAGCTCTGCGCCGATCCAATTGCCTCTGCCAAAATAAGCTCGACCGAGCTAAATGGAGCTCGCCCGAGCTAATCTTTGGCTATAAAAAGGAAGCTTAAAAATCTGATTTTTTGTGGGGATTCGAGCTAGGGTTTTTGGGCACGAAATTGAGGGTTTCTAGAGAGAACAAGCTACCAAGGCTTCAAGGGGATCATCCATTGAAGATTGAACCAAAGGGGAAGAAGATCATCTACACTAGATTGGTTCATTAATTCCATTGTATTTTCATCTATGTACTCAATACAATTTGTGTTTGTCTATGAACATGATTTGTGAGTAGTGTTGTGTATTCTAGGGTCCTATGGACCTCATGTGTGTTAATACTCCTAATCTATAATGAATCAATGTTAGAATAACATGTTTGGATGATTGTGAATCTACTTTGAACAAATGTCAACTCTATGCCCACCAAGTGTTTGATAAAATGCCTAGGTGGTTTAGAAACATGAACTTGAAGTTGAGTGTTCTAGCGAACGAGACTAATAGTTCTAGAATGCAAGTAGATTCACCCTTGCTAGGTGGTGAACTGGTGATCACTAGCGTGACCCATTCTAGCATTGAGATAGGCTTGGTCAAGACCGCTCTTGGGTATTGATCATTCAACTAGCGTTGATGATTGAGAACCTTGAGTTGGACGTGAGCTAACAACATCTAGCGATTGAAGCTCACGTGCGAGGTGCCTCTTCCTTAAATCAAGTAAAAACATCGAGAGATTGAATTTGGTTTAATAGTCGCACGCCTTAATGTAATCATCTAACATGTTTGTTTTTGCATGAAATTGAACTCTTGGAGTCTAAAAACACATATGAGTGAAGTAGTTCCCTAGAGTACACCCTTTGCCTTGGTAGTGACACTATCTCTAGATTCCCTAGTTTGTTTACATTGTTTATATGCATGTGCTCTAATAACCACATCAAAACCAACCTTTCGCAATTAGAATAGACTTATCGGAACAAAATTGAATAGTGCATAAGTTTAAACTTGCTCCTTGGACGACCCGGTACTTACCGGTCTTATAAATTGTTTTTGATCAAATATCTTGCCTTCGAATCACATAGATTTGTAAGAGCATAATATTACAACGCATCACAAAGCATAATGAATCATTTTATCACAGCTCTCAAACAAGTTCATATCATATCTCTTGTTCTTAAATTTTTCCGTAGGAACTTTATCTCTAGCAAGCACATAATTTGACAGATCATTTCTATCATGCTCAACATCAGAATAATCATCAATATTCACAAGTCCACTGTTATCCAAACCACTAACACTGGTGGGTAAAGTATTTATGCTAGAGGAGGGAATATGAGAGCTTACCTCCCCATCAGATTGGTGAGGGGATTCATTCTGCTCAGCAGCAGGGGCAGCTCCATTCTCACCATTTCCATTTTGGCTTGAGCTTCCTCCTTGATCAGTTGAGCTTGGGGACTGAGTATCCCACATCAAACTCTTCTCCCATTGGATTATTGGCACCATCATTCTCCATTTGAGGCAGGGGAAAGGCAAAAGGCACCTCTGATTCTTGAGTGTAGGGATGTGCATCCGGGTCGGACCGGACCGGATTCAGACGGTCCGGGTTGGACCGTTGGACCGGATTTTTTTGAAAAACAGGACCGTGGACCGATCCGGACCGGATATATACGGTCCGGTCCAACCCGTTGGACCAGATTTTTTTGGAAATGAAGACCGGGGACCGGACCGGATATATCCGGGTCGGGTTAGAGCTATGGACCGGACCGGATATATCCGGGTCGGGTTAGAGCTATGGACCGGACCGGACCGAAAATACAAAATATCAAAAACATAGCAATCTGTTTTCTGTTTGGAATAAAACAACTCTGGGAAAAAAAGTTGTAATACAAAAGCAAATAAGCAATCTGTCTTCTGTCCAGAGAACATGTTCTGGGAAAAAAAGTTGTAATACTAATACAAAGCAAATAAGCAATCTGTCCAGAGAACATGTTCTGGGAAAAAAAACCAGTACAAAGTTTAAATACAAAGTTTAGTAGATTAAAACAACTCTCTCATTCTGCATTCTTCAACTCCAAAAATCCATTCTCCATTCTTCAACTCCAAAAATCCATTCTGCAGTAAAACAATCAATGTAAAGGTTAAACAGTGAAGTAGGAAGATTAAATGAAAACATATGATAGTTGACACTTGACAGGCACACCCAAAAAGGCAAAAACTGACCAAACAATACAAGTTACATTTACTGATTTACAGGCACACACAAAAACTGAGCAGAAATAATCAAGTTGAGCAGCAGAAATATGTTGATACAGGCATACAGCAGCAGTAATACAGCAGCAGAAATAATCAAGTTGAGCAGCAGAAATATCAGCAGCAGAATTAATCAAGTTGATACAGCAAAACAGCAGTAATAACAGCAGCATTATAATACATGGAGCATTTTTTTCAGCACTTAATACATGGAGCATTATAACAATAGTCAACAGCAGCTTGTATATTGAACAACAGCAGTAATAACAGCAGCATTATAATACATGGAGCATTTTCCTAGCTGATCCTTGTATGTTGAAACTAAATCAAGCAGTCTTCTTACCTCAGTAACACTTGCAAGTCTTCTTATCAAGCAACATAAAATGTGCCTTCATTGAGAACATTGAGAAAATCAGAAAACTGATTAAATTCGATTTCAATCCATAAAAATTTCATCGAATGCCAGACTAATGAAATGTGACAGAAACTGTCAAAGGAGTAAGGAGATTACACAGACTATGAAATTACCAGATGGAGGCGAGTTGCGAGTTGCGCTGGACGGCTGCGAGTTGCGACACTGGACGGCTGGATGAGGCGAGTCCGTGTTGCGACGATGGACGGCTGCGAGTTGCGACGCTGGACGACTGGTAATTGCGAGTTGCGACGGCTGGAGGGGAGGAGGTTTGAGAGGATTTGCGATTGGTGAAAAGAAATTAGGGTTCGGACTTCGGCTGCTGTTTTCGTGTTTTGTGTTTTTTCAATTTGAATATTAAAATAATAAATTAAAAAATTGAGTATTAAACATTACGGTCCAGACCTGGAAAATTACAGTCCAAACCGGACCGACCCGGAAAAAATACGGTCCTGGATCGGACCGACCCGGAACCCGAATTATGAAAAAAAATGTGGACCGTGGACTGACCCAGTACCGGTCCGGTCCTGGACCGACCCGGAAAAAACCGGTCCGGTCCGGTTCGGTTTTCCGGTCCGGATCAGATTTGTGCATCCCTACTTGAGTGTGACCTGTCTGCTAAGTAGACTGCATTAGCTTTTTATTAAAATAGAATTCATGCTCATTAAAAGTGACTGATCTGGCAACAATGACCTTGTATGCACCAGGTTGAACCACTAACAGTTTGTACCCTTTAACACCATGAGGATAACCAATCATTATACACTTAACAGCCCTAGGTT
This sequence comes from Rhodiola kirilowii, assembly GCA_033675215.1. Taxonomy (NCBI): domain Eukaryota; kingdom Viridiplantae; phylum Streptophyta; class Magnoliopsida; order Saxifragales; family Crassulaceae; genus Rhodiola; species Rhodiola kirilowii. The sequence continues at coordinate 25,276,319 of CM066198.1, forward strand.
GCAATTTACCTTGATCAATTTTAGCAAATGCAATACATCCAAATGGCCTTAAATGATTAATGGTTGGCTTATGTCCTGTCCACATTTCCTGAGGAGTCTTAAACCCTATCGTAGATGAGGGACTCCTATTTATTAAGTATTCAGCAGTTACAAGAGCATCACCCCAAAGAGTACTTTTAATTCCTGAACTAATGAGCATGCATCTGGCTTTTTCAAGTAATGTCCTATTCATCCTCTCAGCAGTCCCATTTTGTTGGGGTGTGCCAAGAATGGTTAAATGCATATCAATGCCATGTTCTCTACAGAACCGATTAAACAAACCATTGCAGAATTCAAGCCCATTATCAGTTTTAAGGCACTTAACAGAACAACCAGATTGTTTCTCAACCAAAGCTTTCCAATATCTAAACTTATCAAAAGTTTAATCTTTAGTCTTTCACAAAAATACCCAAACCTTCCTGCTAAAGTGATCAACCAAGGAGAGAAAATAATTTCTCCCTCCAATGGTGCTCTTTTGAGCAGGTCCCCAAAGATCAGCATGTAAATAATCAAGAGGACGTTTAACTAACATGGTAGATTTGTTAAAATTAAGAGCAGTCTGTTTTCCCATGATGTAGTTTTCACAAAAATCAATATTCACAGGGGCAGAGTCTATGATACCTTGCTTGTGTAGGTAAAACAAACCTTTGTTACCTATATGACCAAGTCTGGAGTGTCAGGTCTTGGTCTCATCCATGTCCTTTGCTGAAGTTACAGCATTAATCTCAGGAGTTGCTTGGACATGGTAAAGTCCTCCTTTCTTCAGTCCCTTTAGGACAGTCCTGCCATTTCTCATAATAGTTCTAACACCATTGAAGTTAGTCATATGACAGCCAAGATAATTAAAGGTAGACTTAGATAACAGATTCCTTCTTAAACCAGGGACCCATCTAACATTCTGGATGACCCTAACAACACCATCATGCATTCTAAGAGGTACATTCTGATGCAGCGGCTACAGCGTGAATAATGAATTGGAGAAAAACTCTCGAATATTATTGATAAAAAACAAAACTGATGTTCTCACAACCTACGAACTGTTTAAATAGTGCAAAACGGAAACCCTAACTTGCTAAAATTGAAAATTACTAAAAACTGAAAAATCGGAAATTATCAGAAATTACTAAAAATTCAAAATAAAATAGTAAACGAGCTTGAATGGCCCAAAAATATCATACTACACGACCAAAGCTCGTGATTTCTGATCGTCTCGGTGTTCCGCTCAAAATAAGGTGTTATGGCTCAAAATCGGACATCGGGAACTCGAAAACTCAAAAAATTGTCAAATTGCGCCGGAACCGGATTTCCTGTCAAACCGCTCCAAATATGCCTGTGCCACTCGGTCTACATCATCCTCTCCTGCGCAGAGGAGATTCGGCCTCAAATCAGAAGCGGCGTCTTCATCAGAGTTGTCCCCCACATAGGGAATGAGATGCTTCACATTAAACACGTCAGATGTGTGTACATGGCTCGGTAGGCGAAGACGGTACGCATTAGCATTTATCTTCTCAACAACCTCCACGGGACCATTCTTGCGCGCAGCCAGCTTACTGTATTCACGAGCCGGGTATCGATCCTTAGTCAGGATAGCCCACACAAAGTCACCCACCTCAAATTCCACGGAACGCCGTTTCACATCGGCCTGCGCCTTATATTTGGCTGTGCTCGCAACAAGCTGATCGTGAGCACGCTGGTGGGTGCGGGTCAGCTGCTCAATGAACTCCTCCGCAGTGCCATGAGGACGGACTTTACTTGGCAAAGCCAACAAGTCCAAAGGACCCCTCGGGGCAATCCCGTACACAACAAGGAAAGGGCAAAGGCCAGTGCTGCGGTTCACCGCATGGTTGTGAGCAAATTCAGCTTGAGGCAACTTCAAATCCCAGGACTTTGGGTGATCACTAACCAAACTGCGTAGCAAAGCGCCCAGAGAACGGTTCACAACCTCAGTCTGTCCATCGGTTTGAGGGTGGTAGGCCGTGCTGAAGTTCAGGCGAGTGTTCACCATACGCCACAAACTGCACCAGAAATGGCTCACAAAACGGGTGTCACGGTCTGAGACGATGGCAGTAGGTAGCCCATGAAGGCGATATATCTCCTTGAAGAATAACTGGGCAACAAGAACAGCATCTGCAGTCCTCTTACACGGAATGAAATGGACCATCTTCGAGAAACGATCAACCACCACATAAATAGAATCACAGCCCCGCTGAGTACGAGGAAGACCAAGGACAAAGTCCATGCTGATATCAGACCACGGCTGGGTCGGGATCGGGAGGGGCATATAAAGACCGGTGTTAGTGGAAGCCCCTTTGGCCATCTGGCACACACGACAACGCATCACAAACCTGCCCACCTCTTTACGCATGGATGGCCAGTAATAAGATGCAGCAAGTAACTGAAAAGTGCGATCACGCCCCACATGACCCTCAGAATGGAGCTCCTGAATCAAATGTAGGCGAAGGCTGCACTCAGGAATGCATAGCTGAAGGCCCCGGAAGATGAAACCATCATCAACAATAAAATCAGTAGCCTCGCCCTGCTGAATCCTATCCAGAATCAGTGAAAAAAAAAGGGTCGGACGCATAAAGACTGGAGAAAGACTCAAAACCTGGCACATGGACCCGCATCTCAGATAACAGGCTGTGACGACGACTCAAGGCATCTGCCACACGGTTAGAAGTACCAGCCTTATGCTTAATCACAAATGTGAACTGCTGAAGATAAGAACTCCACGAGGCATGGCGATGAGACACCTTATCTTGACTCCCCAAGTGCTTAAGGGAATCATGATCTGTGTAAAGCACGAACTCACGCTGGAACAGGTAATGGCGCCAATGCTTCACGGCCTGAACAACAGCATAAAACTCAACATCATATGTACTGAACCAAAGTTTCACACCTGAGAGTTTCTCACTGAAGAAAGCAACTGGACGGCCTGACTGGCTCAAAACAGCACCTATACCCGTCTTGGATGCATCACAATGGAGCTCTAAGGGCTGCGTGAAGTCTGGCAGAATCAAGACGGGGGCAGAAGTAAGGCGGCGCTTAATATCACAAAAGGCAGCCTCTGCGTCCTCGGTCCACTGAAATTTGGAGCCCCTCATGCAGTCCGTGATAGGAGCCATGAGACCGCTGAAATGGGGAATAAAACGTCGATATAAAGATGCCAGCCCATGGAAACTACGCACCTCAGTGATGGAGGAAGGACGGGGCCACTGCTCAATGGCCGTAATCTTACTAGGGTCAGCCCGAAGCCCCACAGAAGAGACCACATACCCAAGGAAGTGCACAGAATCAGCCATAAAAGTACACTTGGATGCGGCACCATAGAATTTGTCGCGACGCAGGACAGTCAACACCTCTCTCAGGTGAGTCAGATGTTCCTCGGGGGAAGAACTGTAGATCAGAATGTCATCAAAATATACCACCACAAACCTGCCAATAAACGGAGGGAGGGCCTGGTTCATCACATGCATGAATGTACTCGGGGCGTTAGAAAGCCCAAACGGCATCACCAGCCACTCATAGAGTCCTTCACGAGTCTTAAAAGCGGTGTTCCATTCATCTCCAGGACGGATACGGATCTGGTGATAGCCACTCTTCAAATCCAACTTGCTAAACACGGAGGCACCATGCAACTGATCAAGTAGATCATCAAGACGGGGAATGGGAAATCTGTAACGCACTGTGATCTTGTTAATTGCCCTACTGTCCACACACATACGCCACGTGCCGTCCTTCTTAGGAGTGAGGAGAGCAGGAACAGCACAGGGACTCAGGCTCTCCCTAATGTACCCTTTGGCCAGCAGGACTTCCACCTGACGCCGAAGCTCCTCATGTTCTTTAGGGCTCATACGGTAATGGGGACGATTCGGTAGAGCAGCGCCGGGAACCAAATCAATCTGGTGCTGAATGTCAGGAGAGGTGGCAGTTCAGCAGGTAAGTCCTCAGGAAACACATCTGAAAAATCCTGCAACAAAGATCGCACAATACCAGGAACATCAGAAGGGGTCGTAGTACAAACAGGGTCACAAAATAGCAAAAATACCACCCCCAGATTCCTCCATGGCAGCCTGAAAAGGGGCACGGGTCAGCAACCTAGTGGAGGGAGCCCGGCTGAGCTGTGGGCTTTGCAGGAACCAGGACAATCTTCTTTCCCTGAAACAAGAATGAGTACGTGTTAGTCCGACCATCGTGAGTAACTGACCGGTCATATTGCCACGGGCGGCCCAGCAACATGTGGCACGCATCCATGGGAACCACATCACAATAAATGTCATCACAGTAAGTTGGTCCAATAGAAAAGGAAACCAAAACACGCTTTGAAACCGTTATGTGAGTACCTTTACTCAGCCATGCAAGCTTATACGGCTTTGGGTGCGGTTCGGGTGAGAGGGACAACTTCGAGACAGCCGAATCAGAGATCACATTCTCGCAACTACCCGCATCAATGATGAATGTGCACACCTTTCCCCCAATCGTACAAGAGGACTGGAACAAGTTGCTGCGCAGCCACTCCGTATCATCAGCAGCCCGGGGGGCAAGGAAGGTGCGTCGCACCACCAGGGCAGGACCAACATCACCAGGCACGACTTCCTCAGGAACCTCCTCGTCATCACCACCGTATGAATCAAAAACTGGAGGCCCATCCGGGACAAAGGATACATCACCCGCGTCATCTTGGATTAACAGACCGCGAGTCCCTTTCAAGGCACTCGAGCACTCAACCATGCGGTGTCCGACCTCCCCACAACTGAAACAACGCAAGGGCCTGGGTTGGGATGGACCGGTAGCACCACGAGCGGGAGGAAGTGGAACCGTAGATGCACGCTGGACGGGGGGCGGAAGAAGCACCACCCGAGGAACCCACGGCCCTGGGAGCACCGCCAAACACACTTCTGGCCAGCTGTTTCTCCGCCTGTTGAGCGCGCTGGTGAGCCTCAGCCACTGTCAATGGATCTAACAATTTCAACACTTCCTGCAGCTGCAACCTCAACCCACCGATATAGTGAGACACTAACTGAAAGGGTGATTCCGTCACATCATTACGGGCCAACATCTGGTAAAACTCTGTGGTGTAGTCGTCAACAGACCGAGCCCCTTGTCGGAGATTCTGAAAATGAGTGTACAATTCCCGGTCATAATTGTAGGGTAAGAAAGCCGTCCGGATATGCCTCTTGAATTTATCCCACGACGCAATCTTAGCCTTTCCAGAACGAGCACGAGTCCGCTTCAACTGCTGCCACCAAGCCTGGGCGCGACCCTTCAAGTGAATCGTGACCAAAGAAACACGGCGATCATCAGGGACGGACTTGAACTCCAGGACCTCCTCCACCTGAGAAAGCCAATCGATAAAATCTTCGACGGTCAGACTACCATCAAATTGAGGGATATCCACCCGAAGACCTTGCTCCCACCGTTGATCTCGCATCATGGGCTGATCCCCACCAAAAGGATTGCCGTCCATGGAATCAACATCTTCTGCCAGGAATTCGTTGTTCCTTCCCGCCAATTGCATGGTCAAAGCCTCGACCTGGCGCCTCAGATCTGCATTATCTAGGCGTAGCTGTTCATCTTCTGACAGTTCAGCAGCACCTCTCCCTCTGCCTCGGCCTCTGCCACCAGGTGCCATTGAACACAGGATCGACTGGAAGCTGATACCAGATGATGCAGCGGCTACAGCGTGAATAATGAATTGGAGAAAAACTCTCGAATATTATTGATAAAAAACAAAACTGCTGTTCTCACAACCTACGAACTGTTTAAATAGTGCAAAACGGAAACCCTAACTTGTTAAAATTGAAAATTACTAAAAACGGAAAAATCGGAAATTATCAGAAATTACTAAAAATTCAAAATAAAATAGTAAACGAGCTCGGATGGCCCAAATTGAGGAGGAAGAGAATTAAGCAAGATAACAGCCTGATGAGTTTCAGTAATCTTATCTTTACATCTATCAAGATCTTGGGTCATCTTTAAGAAAATATCAAGATTTTCAGTAATAGACAAAGAGGTATCCATCTTAAAAGTGAACAGCTTGCATAACAAAGATATCCTACTAGGCAATGACTTAGTAAAGTATTTCTCTTCTAATGCAGTCCACAATTCTTTAGGTTCAGTATGGCTTACCACTTGTCTTGCAACATCATTTGCTAACCTTATCATGATTTTAAAGTGAGCCATTTCCTTCATGTCCTTCTTGGACTGGTCAGTCATTCCAGCAGGCCATTCTTCTGATATAGCCTTGTAGCACTTTTCCTTAATCAGTATGGCCTTCATCCTCACTTTTCATATGGAAAAATCTGAAGTGCCATCATAGGGCTTTAGCTTGATTCCATCAGCCATGAGCACCAATGCCACAGGTCCTCGCAAGATCAGAAAACTCAGATAGTTAAGAGCAGGCAATTCAACAAACAGGTTATGTGCAAAGATCAATATCAATCAACAAGTAGGTCTCAATCTGTCTTAATCACAAGCAACTAAACCAAGCTCTAGATACCAATTTGTAAGGATCGTTTGTCTAACCCCGAGGATTTATCCTAAGTTCAATTCAATCGCAAAACCAAAACCAAAGATTGAACAACAAAGACACAAAACATTTTACCAGGTTTGGGGGATGCCCTACTCCTGGTAGCCTTGGGGGGAATTGCTCAGCCCTTCTCCACTACAAACCAGTTCAATTACAAGTTCCTAATTCGCAATTTCCGACTCAAGAACCCTAACAAGTCTAATACAAGAGTGTAAAGGGCATGGAAGAGAAGATGAGGAATTCGGCCTCCTCAGGCAACGTCACGGTTCGTCGTGACTCGAAACTTCTCCCAGTAGCTTGAATCGGTCGCCAATCGCTCGAATCGCTCGATCGCTTCTTGGAGCTCGCTCTCGGTTTTCCAGAAAATCCCCAAATCAGTTGAACCCTAATTTGGCTAAGTCCAGCTCTTTATATTCTCCAAAACGCAGCGTTTGAATAATGGCCAAAACGGATCTTTCCGCCAAGTCGAAACGACACCGTCCAACTAATCTTCAAATCTTCGCGCTTTGCCAAAACGTCACCGCTTCGTCAAAATCGAACTCCTCCTTTAATAGAACGTCGTCGTTCTCTTCGGCCTTCAAACCCAACTTTCGTGCCTGATCCAAAGCTACGCCGTTTAGCTCACAAACCTGCAATTCCTAAGCTAAGCCTAAACTACTCTGCATCATTGAACCATAATGAACAACAAGTCCATGCTGCCTGAAAACAAATCCAATTACGTCCCAAGCATGTTGGGATTACAAGGCATTACAACATCCTTTCGTTCCTTTTGGTAAAAACAAAACAAGAAAAACTAACAAACTCAAATTGATTTTTGAGAATCAAAATTTGTCTCTACATGCACGTGGTTATAAATCTTACACCATCTGACGGTCACAAAACAATTCAGCATAACAAAACGGACACGATCACCGCCACCTCCTTAACTCATACTCGGGCTCCACCAGTCAAAATGAATCACATGTCTACCAGTCCACAACACCGTCCCCATCTAGTTGTCAATATCCAATAATAAGAAACCACGTGGCATCTGTCCGACTCGTCAGTCGTGTCACTGTCTTTACCGATTTGTTCACTTCCTGAATTTAAACTATTACTATTTTTTAAAAAAACTATAACTATTTAAAAACATCGAAATAACATAAATATATTTGTGAGAGCGTTCGGTTGAGAATTCTTAAAATTTTGAAACTTGGTAATTCAAATCTCACTATTAGATTATGATGTATCTTTGAATTGACACATGTCCAAAAAGTAAAATCAAAAAGATAATTTTAATTTTGCATTAAATACATGTTATAAAAGTACACAACACTCATGTCACCAACAAAATACTCCCTCTGTCCCTCAATGTTTGTCCACTTTCCTTTTTGAGCGTCCCCTAATGTTTGTCCACTTTCCTTTTATATACATAACTCAATAATCAAATCAATCTTCTCTTTCCTACCAAAAAATTATTTTTATTAAAAAAATTGTACTTTCCTCTACTTTCCTTCTCTTATTATCATTTATTTAATATTCGGAACCTACATTCACATAAACTCTCCTCCACTTTTTCTCTATCATTGTCCTTTATTTGCTTTTCTTAATTCCCGTGTCCATTGTAACAAACAAAGTGGGACGGAGGGAGGGAGTACATTTTTAAAAAATACATCTAACGTTGTTGGAAGGTGAAATTAAAATTTCAAATTCTCCAAATTTAAAATGATCTGAGCACTCCTCTCTGCGTGTATATCTTTTATTTCGAGAAATCCATATCACTATCTCTATTCTTTTTTTTTTTTTTGTTCAATACTCAGAAAACAGAGCATAGCGGAAACGAAACAGAGCTTGCTCACGGCGGCAATGGCGACGAGAAGCTTCATGGTCTATCTGCTTGTTTCATTCTCTGTCGCGGTCCTCGGCGCTCACTTCTACTTTGACCGACCGATCGATGGAAGCGAATACGACTTTATATTCTTTTCGCTCCGAAACGGCCCCGAAGTTGGCGAAACAACCAAAGTCTGGCCTGTGAGTATCCTCTGTCTTCGTCTACTTTTGCATACTTAGAGCGAGTGATTGATGGATTTTCTTTTCCTAGGCGTTGAAGTTCAGTTGGAGAATTGTGCTGGCGACGATTATAGGGTTTCTGGGGTCAGGATTCGGAACGGTGGGTGGTGTTGGCGGTGGCGGCATATTCGTGCCGATGCTGACGCTGCTGCTTGGATTTGATACTAAGTCAGCCGCTGCGCTTTCCAAATGTAATTCCTCGCATCGGGCGATTTGAGATGGTTTTGTTTGATTTTGAATTTGGTGAAGATAAGGGCTGGGCTGGTTTGGTTGGTTGACTGATGATTGACCCATGCTCTACCTAACGTCATTTTCTATACTTAATTGTTTTTATGCTATTTAAAAAACGACAACGATTTCAACACTTGTGCTTAATAGTGTTACATTCCATGAGAGTTTCTGAAAAAAAAAAATAATTCGCTCCATTTTTAAGTTGCTAGAACTCGATCGTAGTATATCAGAGTTTATGGTTTGGTGATGAGATGCAGCGCAAGACTTTTGAGTTATAATTGGTGTCAGTTTTAATGTACAGCAATACAATTACAGGAGTGAAAAATGCACCAAGGATGGATCTTTGATGAAAAATGTTAAAAACTTTTGTGGTAATTGATTTTTTAAATTTGTGCTAGAAGCATTGCTGAATTGTGTGTTTTTTAGCTGGCTGGAAGTGGACATCTAGTCGAACTGATAGTATGTATGCTGATTTAGTAGCTACTTGATGAACTGCAGGTATGATAATGGGAGCATCAGCATCGTCGGTTTGGTACAATCTGAGAGTGCCTCATCCTACAAGGGAAGTACCAATAATAGACTATGATCTTGCTCTTCTTTTTCAGCCAATGCTCATGCTGGGAATCACCATTGGTGTAGCCTTGAGCGTTGTTTTTCCTTACTGGCTCATCACTGTTCTCATTATCATCCTCTTTGCTGGTATATGTCCTTTTTTATTTTCCGTTCAACCAGCGTTACTCACATCCTGTTCTCTTATTTATTACTTTTTCCGCCGATAAAGGTACATCCTCTAGATCATTCATCAAGGGGATAGAAATGTGGAAGGAAGAGACCATCTTGAAGGTTAGTTGGGACTCTTTTGTTGAATATATGGCAATTCAATGTATGGATGCAACATGTGTCTAAATAAAATATATCAAAACTGGCTTTTAGCACTTTTTCAACCAGCTTTTTGGATCTTATTTCTCACGTGCAGAAAGAAATGGCGAAGCAAACTCATGTTAACTCACGTGGAGAATGTAAGACTTATTACTATCTGTAAAAAAGACACTTAACATTGTAGTGTCATAGTGATCTGATTTTCTTCTTTTTCTTCAGTATTGATTGATGCAGTGTATGAGCCGCTGATCTCAAGAGAAGAGAAAACACCTCTGGTTAGCAAATGAAAATTGTTCATATGATCTTAATGTAGAAATATCCAATTCACATATACTGAATAAGATTAAAAACTTGTGACAGGAACTAATGTGTTTCAACCTCAACTTGAAAAAACTTGCTGTGCTCATTATTGTTTGGTCTAGTTTTCTTCTTCTCCAAATCCTTAAGGTCAGTCTTTGAAACCTGCTGCCATTTATGCTGTTGCATAAATTATTTATTCACAGTTTACCTTTGTATGATTTTTGCAGAATGATGTGTCTGTATGCGGCAAGCTGTATTGGTTTCTTTTCATTGCACAGGTAAAGTTGATCTCAGTTGGGTTCATGATGTATTGAGGTCATCGTCCTTTTATTTCCTTTGGCTGAAACTCGGGGATTTGATTTAGTAAGTTGTGCATACTGCAGTTTCCGATTGCGGCTAGCGTATTTGGATATGAAGCTGTAAAATTGTATAGAGAATACAACAGGAGGATACTGGCAGGGAATATGGAGAACATATGTGAGGCCTCAATACAGTGGAATGTAGTTCATCTAGCTTTCTGTGCACTATGCGGAGTGATTGGTGGCACTGTCGGGGGCTTACTAGGATCTGGTGGTGGCTTCATCTTAGGCCCTCTTCTTCTTGAGATTGGTGTCATGCCTCAGGTGAATCTCCATGGACTATATTTATACTTCTTCAATTGGCACTTACGAAATATATGATATTATACAGGTTGCCAGTGCCACGGCCACATTCGTGATGATGTTCTCGTCGTCCTTGTCTGTTGTTGAATTCTACCTTTTGAAGAGATTTCCTATTCCCTACGGTAAAAAATCAGTGAATCACTGTTTTGTAAAACTCCAGGTTGTTATGTACAATGATGTGATGAAAAGAATAGGATATGTAGATCATGTCTTGTTTTGTCCATGCAGCACTGTATCTGACATCAGTGTCTATTATGGCCGGATTTTGGGGGCAATTCTTCATCAGAAAGCTGATTACATTTCTGAGGAGAGCTTCAATCATAGTTTTCATCCTCTCAGCCGTGATCTTCGCCAGTGCTCTCACAATGGGTAAATAAAACTTGAAATCATCATCGTCTCCCGCTGCCAAATGCTAATCTAGTTATGGTGTCTAGATGACTGAATTGTATGCGCTTCTTTCAGGAGTGATTGGAATTGAGAACAGCATTGTGATGATCAAAAATCACGAGTTCATGGGTTTCCTACCATTTTGCGGAAGTCAGTGATGATGTATAACTCCTCCATGCTTCCTGCTTTCAGAGTCAGCAAACTATTCAAGTAAAATTTTATCAGTGAAGGTGAAAAAAAATAACAGCATTTGGTCAATCAGAAAGTTGACCGAAGCTGCGGATACATTCAGGCAGTGACGGTTCCAAAGCGTTGTAAGAGGGGGATCCTAAATTTTTTTCATCAATGAATAAGGATATTGTTCAAATTTGCCAAAAAAAAAAATTTTGCACATATATATTCTTTATGTTCAACGATATAAGAAGTTTTAAAGTAAAATACTAAATTCTACTCATATATAATGTCTATTGACGACCTAACTTTGGGAGGTCATAAAACTCACATCGATTACCCTATTAGTTCGACTCATATGTCAATGGAAAGATAATTTAATAGATTACGACTCTTCAGTTTATATTAAGATATAATTCGGATGTTAAAGTAGCTGAAGACATGCTCAAACTAAGGTTACCTACAAGTGTGCGTGGTCAACTACATAAACCTTAGCAGCTTTGTATCCCTACAACGAGCAACCAGAGCACCATTTGGGAAATCGATCACCTAGAACATAAAGCTAAGGACAAGGGCTACAAATTTTATGTTTACACTTAAACTCAAACCTAACATTAAGGTAATTCAAAATCAAGTCGAAATAGACTATATGTTTGAAGTTGCTAATGATCGGTTAATTTTCTAGAGCTCACAAAGGCCTCGTCCGATATCCGTTGAAGATGATCTATATATCGTCGGAAAACTAATTGAATGTTCTACAACTTTCATGTTTACATCAAGATGAAATTCAAAGATTAAACTGATGAAATCAACGACTAAAGATGACTAAATGATAAAAATTCACCGAAATGGAGAGGGGTCCCCCCAGGACACCTATGGAACCGTCACTGCATCCAGGACTGAATATATTCTTTAGATAAACACATATTAAACATTAGGCCTGGGCGAAAAAACCCGAAAACCCGAAGCCCGAACCGAACCGAACCGAAAAAGCCCGAAAAAAGCCCGAACCGATGGGACCGAAAAAAGCCCGAAAAAAGACCGAACCGATTGGTGATATTCGGTTCGGTCTCGGTTTTGAATTTTTCTTGGCCCGAAAGCCCGAACCGAACCGAAAGCCCGAAAAAACCCGAAAAAACCCGAAATAGCCCGAAAAAGACCGAAGAGAGCCCGAAAAACCCGAAAAAGACCAAAAAAAGCCCGAAAAACCCGAAAAAGACCGAAAAAAGCCCGAAAAACCCGAAAAAGACCGAAAAAGCCCAAAAAGACCGAAAAACAACGGCAAAAAAAAAGCCCGAAAAAAACCCGAACCCGAACCGAACCGAATTTTCGGGCTTTAGTCGGTTTTTGCCTTAAAAAAGCCCGAACCCGAACCGAACCGAATTTTCGGGTTTCGGTTCGGTTTTCGCAAAATTTCGGCCCGAACCGACCCGAGCCCACCCCTATTCAACATGTTATTCTTCAAGAAAGAAAGTCGTTTTCTTCTATAAAATATTCTTTTGCCTTGTTGTATAAGTTAATGGAGACTTAAGCTTAAGATGTATGGCCAGGATAGTCACAGATTTTGAATTTGGGGATGTACATCGAATAGGGCTGTAATGACGATGCTTGTCCAAGTATGTTTAGTTTCTCAGAAAGAAGCACTAGAGAGAAGAAGATTAGGGGTCTCCAATAGGACGGGCCGGACCGGTCTAGCTCAAAAAAAAAGCTTTGGGTTAAGGTTTAATAGGCCGGGCCGGCCTAGTTCAAAATAAAGATTTGGGCTAGGCTTGGTTAAGTCTTAGCTTACACTTCAATTTTAAGTGGGCTAGGTTGGGTCAAGTCCATACATATTTTTGGAGCCTTAAGCAGTCCATGTGCCTTAATTTTTGTAGGCATGTGGGCTAGGCCGGGCTGGGCCTTATATATCACTAGGTTGGGCTATGTAAACTTGTTATGACAATTATAAATATAATGTCTCATGCTTGTGAATAACTTATACGGCGACTATACACTGGCTAATAGCCAAAAGATCAAAAGTAAACTTGATAAGAAACTAAGTTTATCAAAAAGTTCGGCACTCAACACAACCTTAGAATTCACAAATCTTCTTTATCTGAGACATTAATATCATTGGCATCACTGTTAACAATGCAAACATCAAAAAAAATCAATTCATAAAAACAAAATGTGGCATCTATTTTATTTTTGTAGGTTTCACTAAGCTTTTTGGTAGACTTTATTGTACTTTCCGATATGGACCATGATAGGCCGGGCCTATAGGCCGAATCGAGCAAAAAATATTGCATCCTGACCCGGCCCATCAAGATTAAGACTGAACTTTAATAAACCTAAATATAGACTGGGCTAGGTTTAAGGCTCGCGGACCATGAAACCTCATTAGACTTTGTAGCCCATAAAGCCATTTGTAGACCCCTAAAGAAGATGAAACAAATACCCATAAAGAAGGATAGTTTAGGATTTCTGATTGAACCGGTTGACCAAATATCAATGATGGCACTGATTTGGCAAGCTGTGGACAGAAAAAACAAAACAATGGGCAGTTTTGCTGAAACCCGTCAAATTGGTAAAACCGGCTTCTGCTACTGTTCCGCTGCTTTCCGTATTCTCTATATCCTCCAACATCCACCAATCTCAAAAAAAAAATCAAATATTTTCCTCAATTCTCAAACTCTTTTGATTTATTTACTAAAGTAAAGGTTTTTTTCTGAGAAAAATTTGGAAGATGGAGCGAAATGGGTTGCGTGGAGGTGTGTTTACCAATTTGAATCCTGGAATTCTAGGTCTTGAAATGCCATTACACCAATCGCATCACCACTTTCAACCGCAGCAGCAGCCTGCGTATCCCTCCTATGCTGTTGTAACTCAGAATCAGAAGCACAGCGACGACGAGGAAGGTGGGATGGACGACAACGCAGGAGCCGACGGCAAGCGAAAGGGGTCGTCGTCACCTTGGCAGAGGATGAAGTGGACGGATGGGATGGTTCGGTTGTTGATCATGGCCGTTTACTACATCGGCGACGAGTGTGGCTCTGAGAGCAACAACAACGCTATTAGCAGCAGTGATGCGGTGGGGAAGAAGAAGGCTGGAGCTTTGATGCAGAAGAAGGGGAAGTGGAAGTCGGTTTCGAAAGCGATGATGGAGAAAGGATTCTACGTTTCGCCCCAACAATGTGAAGATAAGTTCAACGATTTGAACAAAAGGTATAAAAGAGTCAACGAGATTCTCGGGAAGGGGACGGCTTGCAGAGTGGTGGAGAATCAGAGCTTGCTTGATCAGATGGATCATCTTTCGGTTAAATCCAAGGACGAGGTCAGGAAGTTGTTGAATTCAAAACATCTCTTTTTTAGAGAAATGTGTGCTTATCATAATAGCTGCGGTGATGCTGCTGCTGCTGTTCCTGGTCATCACTCGCCGGAGCAATCACTGGCTCTGCCGCAAAACCTATCGGGAAATCGTCAAATCCACCACCACAGTCGGATTAATAACATGGATGAGAAGCAGAGCGAGGACGATGATTCAGAGCACGAGGATGACGATTCAGAGCACGAGGATGACGATTCAGAGGTAAGGTGTTCGACGAAAAGACCCAGAGAAGAGAATATGAGAAATGTTGAGGGAAGGACGACGACGTCGTTTGAGATGCTGAGAGTGTTGAATGAGGAAGTGGCGGCGGTGATGGAGGACGAGACGAAGAGTGGTTGGGAGAAGAGGCGGTGGATGAAAATGAGGATGGTGAGTGTGGAGGAGGAGAAAGTGGAGAAGGAGACTGAAGCGTTTGAGATGGAGAAGGAGAGGTTGAAGTGGATCAAGTATTGTGGAAACAAGGAGAGAGACATGGAGAGGAAGAGACTGAGGAATGAGAGAGGGAAGCTCGAGTGTGATAGGATGCTCTTGTTGTTGAAGCACAAGGAGATGGAGTTTGACATCTCGCCTTCGTCTGTAACTGGCTGACCCATCCACACATTGTGTAAATGTCTTTTTCTATGTGTAGCTGAAGTAAATTAAAGGGAAAATTTCAAAAACATGTCCTGGACTACCGCTCCATTTCAAATCAAGGACCGGACTTTTTCAATTTTCAATTTAATGATTTTTGGACTAATATGCAAATTAGTTTAACACCATTAAAAATCACCGTTTACTTTCTTTTTTATTTACTCTCCGTTTACTGGCGTTGAATTTCTGATTGGGTTGCTCATTATTGACTTGAATGTAGTCGGATTAACATCGTAGTTCTTCTTTTTCTATGTTTATTTAGTTACAACATTTGCAGCGCAGAATAAACACTATTGGACCTTCAGTGTGTTCATGTTTGAATTGCTTCCATCCTCGATTTTATAGTTCAAATTGTTGGCAGTGGTTATTTTAAAAATCACATTAATGTTTTGTTACTATCAAAGTTGCAAAAATGTGATCCGGCCACTTTTGCCAGATATTGAATTTGCAAAGAAAAAAAAGGATTGAAAATTTATTCTGCATTATTAATTAATAATGATACTTTTCTAATTTTGTAAACCAAATAAGTGATATAATTGGATTGAAAGTTTTGATTTCTAAATTTTGAAAAATAATCATAAATGGTGTTAACTAACAGTGGTTTTTAACGGTGTTAAACTAAATTTGCATATTAGTCCAAAAATCATTAAATTGAAAATTGAAAAAATTTGAAATGGAGCGGTAGTCCAGGGCATGTTTTTGAAATTTTTCCTAAATTAAAACAATTTGGACTATAAAAACCTTTTCGAATTGCTTGACCCCTGCTGCGTGAAGAAAATTCAAAACTGAAAAAAAATAAAACATTTACACACCCGGTGGGGATCGAACCCACAATCGCCTGATTAGAAGTCAGACGCCTTATCCATTAGGCCACGGGTGCTTATATGCTATACTTAACGCTTAGTTTTCTATATAGTAAATGAACGAATTTAATCCTACATTAATAGCGCAACATGATAACTATAACTGCACAAGAAATATAACCTTTTACATCAATTTTAACACTTGGAAGTCGGATCCCTATCGGAAATTTTTTTTTAACACTTGGATCCTGCACATACAACTCCACCACCATAACCAATTACCAACCCCTCCACCTTCCTCCGACATCACCTCCACATATGCCCACGACCCTGCTTTGGCCCTCCTTAATGAACCTTGTGCTACCCCTTTTGATGCTTTCTTCTTTCTTACCTATACTACAGTTACTTGCTAAAAGATTTCCACACCTGTTTAATGTCACTATGTTTAGCTCAACCTCTGATGTTTTCTTCTTAAGCCCTGAACCACAACTTTCAAGCTAAGCCGTTCTGATGAACCCTATTTAACATGGAATGAAGTTGTGTGCTTAAAAGGTGGGTGGACTTCGTACTGAACTCTGAACAAACATTTCAAACCATGCACCTAGTTCATGTAGGATGACACTTCCAAATTCCACATGCATGGCAGATTATACAAAAGGCATGTCTGAGTTTAGGTTTTCAATTTTTCATACATCCGAATACTAAAATATTCACGGCCTTGGGTATCTTAAAGAGATCATGTAACCACAATCTTCCTCAATGTACGCCTTAACATCCTACAATTAGTTACTTCTGTAGCACACTTCTGCGGAATTATTTTGGTCAATGCTTGGCCTTTGAGTGGGACTGCAGTGCATTTTCAGATCCAAAGGTCCTGCACAAGAGAGGAAACAGCAGAAAAATGTTCAACCACCTTGAATCCAGCCAAATGAATTAATATACTAGCAATTTTATGGTTTCAGAATTTCAATCTTTATCCCCTGAAAGTGAAAATTTCAAACATCTTTACTGTGCACGAATAAATATATACGATGAGTTAAACCATATAGGTCTTTTCTTCAACTATCCTTCACAATGGAAGTAAAGATACCCTACACGTTGGTTACACTCCCTATTCATCCAACCACTACCTTATAAACACATCATGTAAATAAGTAGATGCACAGTTGCAGATCAAAAAGCCCTGCTACACAAGGCCTGCGAAACTAAGAGAAGATGCATGTCAGCAGCCGAACAACATTAGCAACATAACTCATAAACAGGCAATGAATATACTTATCAAAGCGCCTAATGACCACTTACTTGAGCATGTGTGTCAACTTCATGACTAGAAAAACTACTTACAGAAATATGATAAACCAGCAAAATTTGTCTGCTCACAATAGTTCAAATCATGGGGAGAGATGAACATAATCAATTACCTGCTGCAAGGGTTGCAACGAAATTCACCAGTTTTCTGAGACTGCTGGTTTGACTTGTCAGATTTACCAGACGTCTTAGCTACCTGCTTAGAAGGGTAAGGAGTAGCTACATGGCCTCCACTTTTTTTAGCATCCGTGGAAACTGGAAACAAAGCATTGCCATTTTAATTGAAATGCTAGTATATAAAATTGTTCAAGCCACAAAACAAAAACAGTTACAATGAAAAGATTTGTTCCCGATTATTACAGAAAACTTTCACAAGAGAAAGTTATCAATTAATAGACAGTAAAGAAATACAGTATAACATACCAATATTGGGGAAACATATAGGCATAGTGGCATACAACCAAACCATTTTCAAAAGTTTCCATCAGATGAGTGAGCAATCATACACAGCTATCTACTTACCAATTTTTTGAGGAGTGACCAACTTCGCTTTCTTTTCGGGAACAGAAGTCTGAACAGAGGAATCATTTTCTCTTTTGTTGCCAGGTGTTGTCTTAAAAAAACAAAACAAATTACAATATAATACCTTCACACAGAAGACTACCTAAAAAATTAGTAAAAGAGTGCAGTCTAAGAATTAAGTTGCTAATATACTACAAAAATATGTAATTAGCAGAACCTTGTTTCCAGCCTCTTTGTCACTTTCATGTTCATCGCTATCATCACTTTCATCATTGTCATCACTCTCATCTTCATCATCACTGTCATCTTCTTCACTGCTAACTTTCTTAGCATTCGCTGTGTCCTGCATTCAGAAGTGTTAGCATGTGGCATCAATATTTTGGATAGAAGATAGAATCTCCATGGAATTCCTTATGGCGTATTCAGATACTTATTATCCAATTGAACCGATAAACTGCCAATAATGATATCAATTATTCACCTCATCATCTGAACTGTCAAAAGAATCGGAACTATCATCATCGTCCTGATTCATTTGCCTGCTTGGTTCCAAGGCTTCCTTATTTGTATGCCCAACTGTGGCGATATTGCCTGTTTTAAGGGATGTTTTGGCTATTTATTCCAAGAGAACAATGGGTTACCACATTGTAAAAATTTGCATAAAACCAATTGAAATCAGTGCATGTTGTAATTGCTGCTGAAAACTACTCACCTGTATCTTCAGAATAAGAAGTAATCCAGCAAAGAAACTGTATTAAGGAGAACAATAATATCTACTAGGTATCATCGAGACTTCTAAAAGCAGTATGGAACAAGCCATTTTATTTTGTTGTAATAAGAGAATTATATAAATCATGTAAAGGATATTTTGATATATTGGTTTTGTATCCACAGAAATGGACATTTCCACTCTTAGACGTGTGGGAAAGCTGAAACTCCTTATCAAATACCAAGTCAAAACCAATCTGTGGGCACTTATCCGCAGAAAGTGTTCCAATGCAAAGTTTCTTATCATCTGTATTCACATAGAGATGAACTGGGTCCTTTTCATTGTCCTTCTTGACCTCAGCAAGACATGCCTGCATAAGATGTGCATATCACACTAAACTATACCACACAACAAGTATAATTGACGGTGCATGACCTGAGATCAAATCAGATTATACCTGAGAAAGATGTATGATATTTTCAAAACCCGGTTCGACCTGAATGGGCTGTCCGACCTTGACTTCAACACCTGATAATAAACACACATGTTTCGATTAAAATTCCACTGGTATAAATGAATCAACATTCCTTCAGAAAATACCACAGCAAGTGACACTTTTCAGAACCACACTTATGTTCTTGCACAGGTGATTGTTGACAAGTTACACTTCTACAAGACAATTTGTCACCATTAATGTGCAATAAAATACACAAGTAATCCATTGGATTTTTTCAGATTCTCTTTCCACAACAAACTATTTTATATCCAAAAAAGTGAATGCATCATCTATGTAAATAAATCACATCCGCTAGACAAATATAGCATTATGTTATCACTATTCACTATACTCCCTCAGTCCCTCCGGATAATAGATATGTTTTATTTGCAGAAAAAAGTTGCATAAAAAGGGTCTCCAGATCCAGTAAACAATGTCAACCAAACCAGCTCATTTCTATTTTGTTATTTTATTTTCTTGTTATCTTATTTTAGATTAACCACCAAAAGTAAAAATAAATCACTCAGAAATGCAGAAGGCAAATCAACACTGCTTCACCCAAACTTCTCCCATCTCAAAATCTCCTATCAATAATGATCCACGCGAACTACCTTCTTAGAACGAATTTTGACAGCAACAGATTCCTCAACCAGACAGAAACACAACTCTCTCCCAAATACAATTCTTCTTCAAACCCTAACACAAACCATATCCACGCAAAACAGGACCACTGACTTCAAACTAATACTCGCTTCAACTACTTCACTCAATATGCATCCCTAAAACCTACATAGTCTGCAATATGCAAAAAAAAAAAAAACTAATCCAACCACTCTCGACGAAATGCCGCCAAAAACACTCCAAAACACGAAAACAAACTCGGAAAAGAACACCACAAAGTAACTAGAAACGATCAAAAGATGAAGATGGATCGTTTACCCCAAAACTCCATCGATGGTGCGATGATCGGTGACGATACTGCGTTGGGTTTCGCGAATCGGATTAAAAAATGCGCTTGAAGCAGCACATCGTGCGTTTATGTTCGGTGGCTCATTGCTGGTTTTCATTGTTGAGCTCGGATGGGCCAAACTCGCGGCCCAGCCATTTTCTATATATTTATATTTTGATTTTCGAATAAAATATATATGAGGCTTCAGGTAAAAATCACAATTATATATGAAAATTAAAAATCGGATTTTAAGCTGACATATGTTCAATTTTGTCGAAATCTCGGATA
Source organism: Rhodiola kirilowii (assembly GCA_033675215.1). Taxonomy (NCBI): domain Eukaryota; kingdom Viridiplantae; phylum Streptophyta; class Magnoliopsida; order Saxifragales; family Crassulaceae; genus Rhodiola; species Rhodiola kirilowii. Next base: position 25,296,638 of record CM066198.1, read on the forward strand.
TAACATGGAGGGGCATTATAGTCATTTCACATATCCCGAATTTCAAATCAAATTTAAAGGAATGATCAGACTTAACTTGAAATGATCAGACACAATAATCAGACTTAACTTGGAATGAAAAGACTTAACTTGGAATGATCAGACTTAAAATGATCAGACTTGAAATGATCAGACCTAACTTCCAATTATCAGACTTAACTTGCAATGATCAGACTTAATAATCACTTAACTTAGAATAATGATCAGACTTAAAATTATCAGACTTGAAATTATCAGACTTAACTTGCAATGATCAGACTTAACTTGGAAAGATCAAACATAATAGTGAGACTTAACTTGGAATGATCAGACTTAAAATTGAATGATGAGACTTAACTTGGAATGATCAGACATAATAATCACACTTAATTGGAATGAACTACTTAACTTGGAATGATCAGACATAATAATCAGACTTAACTCGGAATGATCCGACTTAACTTGGAATGATCAGACATAACTTGGAATGATCAGACTTAATAATCAGACTTAAAACAATAATATCCATACTTAAACAACAATATCCGGACTTAAACAGCAATATCCAGACTTTAAACAGCAATATCCAGACTTAAACAGCAATATCCAGACTTAACAAGCAATATCCATACTTAAAAAAGAAATATCCAGACTTAAAACAGCAATATTCAGACTTAAACAGCAATATCCAGACTTAAATAGAAATATCTAGACTTAAAACAGCAATATCCAAACTTAAACAGCAATATTCAGACTTAAATTGGCGATGTCCAGCCTTAAATGATAATGTACAGACTTAAAAACAGTCTTATATATCAATATCTAGACTTAAGTTAAGTCTGGATATTACTGGTAATGTCCAGACTTAAAATGGTAATGTACAGACTTAAAAACAACCGTATACAACAAAATGTACAGACTTAAGTTAAATGTGGATATTACTATGTTAATTTTTAGGACGATTATACCCTCGCATTTGTTACGTATTTTTAAATAAGTTCGTTTTAATTTTTTTATTTACAAAAAGTGCCCCGAATTACGATTGGTAATATACACGTGACAATATTTTATTAGGTTTTTAGTTTTTATTTATAACCCTAATTTTTACTTGATCCGTTTCAATATATAATTATGTTAAGTCAAGTGATGTTTTCTTATTTTCAAACCTCTTTTAAGCGCTCTTCATGTATTATTACTGTAATCATTCATCTCTTATTGATAAATATTTTAAATTAAATATCTACATGGTCTATTGTCAATTTTAAGATGTTAATACATTGACGTTCAAATTTGTTGTTCCTACGTATGGCATGACTTTTGGCAAAACGGCTTCAGAGTGTTCAAGCAGCAGTCAAGGAGATGTTCAACCGCCGATCGGAACTCGCATACATCGCGGAACAGAAGCACGAACGTTTCCTAATATGGGAATTTCCTAATATCGAAGATATGCGGATTACAGTCGATTACGGACTAGAGGTGGTTGAAGATCAAATTGGTTGGCAATATATTCGAGCTACATTATCAAGATGCCAAGATTATCAAGAGGATATTCAGAAGATACTCGAAGATAAAAGATTTGGAAGCCTGAGAATATTTAGGAAAGATTTCCTAAATACTCGAGATTGAATATCCTAACTGATATAGCTAGGGTTACCTTGATCAGAATCGCTTTTGGAGAAATAGAAACACTAGAGTGATCTTGAGTAGAGGAGGAGGAGAGACGGTCGGCTGATCATTCCACATCGGAATATCAACGGCGAAGAAGCAGTCTGTTCAGTGTGCTGATCAGGCTGTTCTTATTGAACAACCAAGCGCACACACACGGTGATCATTCACGCTTTTGAGAGAAGGCAACTGGACTTCTGGGAGGTCCAAGACTAGGTCGAGAGGAAGTCTCGTCCTACCCATAGGGGATCAATGGAGAGTCGAGATCGCAAATCCGAGAGAAGGAGTGTTAGAGGCTAGGCGATTACAAATGAGGAGTTGTGTAAGCGTAACACCATCTGTAGCTCTAAACTCTTTAATAAGATTTGTGACTCTTTAGGGTGTGGGAAGCCCCCCAGAGTAGGCAGTTGCCGAACTGGGTATCATATCGTGTGTGCTCGTATTGTTCTGTTTACGGTGATTGTTAGATCATGTTCGAGACGCAATTCAAACACCGTCTGGAACTCGTCTTGAATAAGATAACTAGATTTCAAAATTCACACTAGTGTAGTAGTGGTAAATAAACTAGCAGTTTTTTTGGATCTCATTGAGCAACCTAACACGCGCCTAGTGAGATTGACACGCGCCCACTGTGCATGCGATTTCTGGGGCTTGTTTAGAAAAAAATGCCAGCCCCCTCTGCGGGGTTTTCAAAGGCGTATCAGGGCAAGGGGAAGGATGTCGAAGGAGATTGCTCTAAGGTAGCTCCATTGCGGAGTGCGTCCAATGGCGAGAGTCGTCGACGGGAGGATGGGATTGCTCGGGCGGAAGATGGGAACGACGAAAAAGACCAAATGGCTAACAGTTAAAATTTCTAGGCGGCTAGGGCTGTGGCTAGTTACAACCGAGAGCGTGGAGCGCTTCTGCACTTCTATGCACAAGTCCAAGGAGCGGATAAAATAAAGATACCGGAGGAGGATTGGATCGGGGCAACGACCAGATTCAAAAATGCTTTGGTGGGCTTCATTTTTAGGACTAAAGCATTCTTGGGAAGGATGCGCGGGTTTGTCAAGGCCAAGTGGGGGGGATGAATCTGCGATAAGGGTTTCTCAATAGAATGATGGGATTTTTCTACTAAATTTTTTGTCGGAGGAGAAGAAGCTGGAAGTCCTTTCGGGAGGTCCGTGGACGTTTGACAACCGCCCTCTAATCCTAAAAGAATGGTCTCAACAAGAAGATTACAAGTGTGGAAGTGTCGATGCTCTTCCAGTTTGGGTAAGGCTGCCAGGCATCAAGGCACACATTACGAACATAAGGATCTTAAGCTGGATTTGCTCCAACTTGGTCGACCAATATGCACAGATGGAGTTACTGCAGATGGCTCAAGCTACAATTATGTGAGGGTGTGCATTGAGGTTTATGTCGACATAGAGCTGCAAGACTCAATTGAATATCAGGACCCTTATGGGAACAGTTACGTGCAACTAGTCATCTACGAGTGGAGACCCTCGAGATGTGTAAATTGCTGTAGTTTTGGGCATATCAAGGAGAAATGCCCGAAGCCAAATTTTGAGCACATGATGGCTAATTTGAGAGAGCATGAGAGGAGGGAAGCAAAAGTGAAAGAAAAATAGATTTGATGGACGATGAGATAGAGGAAGTAGATGAAACTTCGGTCGAGGAAGGAGTAAACAAAGGGCATCAAGAGAACCTCGTGGAGGTCAGTGCTATCCCAGAAACTCAAGAAAGGAGGCTCAATGGAAAGAGTACTAGCGCTCGAGGACCAGTTGTTAGAGAAGGCTCTGGGGAGGGATTTGAAAGGTTTCTCTCTAAAAGTGCTTTGAAGAGGGCCCGTCAAAAAGGAAAAAAGAATACTGGAGGATCAGAGAACAATGGTTCCAAAGATGAGGCAGAGCAAAGCTACAATTCAAAGGAAAAAGAGGATTTGGTGACACAGAAGAGAAAAAAAATCAATGGGAAGAAGACGGAAAAAGGGAAGGAGGCAACACTCACACCTATTTTAAATCATTAGTTTAGCTTCTTGGAATATTAGAGGTTTAAACAGCCCTATTAAAATATTTGAAGTTAGAGATTGGATACTAAAGAATAGTATTGATTGCGTAGCGTTATTAGAGATTAAGTTACCAGATTGTAAGTGGGTAGAAGCAGTGGAGAAGTGTAGGCCTAATGATGCTTAGCGAGGAGAGTTTAGTATTTGTTATAATAATTGGGCTAGATTTCTTTTATTATGGAATAGTGATGTCCTAAGCATTAGTGTTACAAAGAGATTTAGTCACTTTATGTGTTGCAATGTTCAAACTATGAGCTGCAGCTTTGGCCTTTCAGTGGTTTATGCTAGTAACGATATCGGCCAGAGGGCTCTAATGTGGCAAGACATGAATAGGGAAGTTAATTACTATTCTGGTAGTTGGATTTGCCTTGGTGATTTTAACAGTGTCCTGCAAAGTAAAGAGAAGATGAATGGGGCTAAAGTTAGAGAAAGAGACATTCAAGATTTTCGAACTTCGTGGATAAGAATTGGCTGGCAAATATTGAGTATTCTGGTTGTTATTACACTTGGAGTAACAACAAAATAAACCCTGATGAAAGAATATGGAGTAAGCTAGATATGGCCATGTGCAATGCTATTTGGTTCGATGAGTTCAAAGATGACAATGCTTCCTTCCTCTCCCCCCAGGAATTTTAGATCATAGCCCTTTTATTGTTTCGTGGGGTGCCAAGAATCTTCGAAAAGGTTTTTTCAAATATTGTAGGTTCTGGGAAGATTTCAACAATTATGATGAGATGGTTAAGGAGTGTTGGGAAGGATCAGCTACTGCTAGAAACCTATATATGCTACAGGTCAAAATGAAAAGAATGAAGAGCATGTTCAAAGGGTCTTTTGCCAAGTTCGCTAAAGACATGGATAAGACTAGGGAACATTTGCTAATTGCTCAAGCTGTTGTACAACGATCTCCTACAGATGAGTCATTGATTACCCAGAAAATATATGCTGCAAAAGAATTTAAGAAGATCAAGAGATATCAGTTAATCTTCTACCAACAGAGAGCTAAAATAAAGTGGTTTAAGGAAGGGGATGCGAATACCAAATTCTTCCACGTCATTGTTAAAGGTAAGAGAAGCAGGAATACTATTAAAAGTGTAAAAATTTCGGATGGAAGTTTCTCAAAAGAGGAGCAGACTATCAAAATGACATTTATTGATTATTTTAAAGGCCTGCTAGGCCAAGATATCTCTCCAGAACCGATTCTTGTTGATGTTGTGATGAAGGGTAAAATCATTGAGGCTAGCTGGTGCATGGGTCTTGTAAGAGAAGTTACAAATTTAGAAGTTTGGTGTGTCCTAAAGAATATCGGGATAGGTAAGGCCCCAGGGCCTGATGGTTTCTCTGCCATCTTTTTTACAAAGAATCGGAGAGGTTCATTGGGCCTGAAATATGCAAAAGTATACGTCATTGCCTTAAGTATAATGTCCTACTGATCGGTCGAATTTTTGACCTATTATTCACTTCATTCGATGATGGATTACGTTTGTTTTCCCGACATTTTATTATCATTTAATCTATTTTCTAGTGTTTGAGGTCAAATATCACATACCTAAGACTTTTGGATTGATCCGAAGTAAAACAAAGCGTTTGGTGGAGATTTGGGCAAAAATAGGCAGACTGGCCTTTCCAACTTAATTTGCATTCCCAGATCTCATATGGTGTCCAAATGAGTCATGTTATAGCTTGTTGGAAAGTTAATACAAAGAGCTACAACTTTGTAGTTTACACCAAGACAAAATTAGGACGTTAAGACCACGAAAAAGCCATGAGAAGTCTTTGCCAGTTTGCCCTGCCATGACATCCGTGACAAAACAATATGTCACGGGTGTTACAGCCCCTAAATTGCCCAGAAAGATTCGGGGGTCGTCACGGCCGTGATAAAATCAAATGTCATGATCCCCGCAGATTTTTTGAGTTATAAATAGCAATTTCGGAACAGATTTTGAGTACGCTGACTTTGGGGATCGATTTTGACCTAAATTGAAGAAGGAGGACGACTAAGAGCTCAAGAAAGACAAAGAATCAAGGCTACACTTCATCAAAATACGGTTTCCTCGTTCCTAATCTTTGATTTTCATATGTGTTCGTGGTTTATAACCATGAATCGTGAGTAGTCGTTTTATTCCGGGATCCTACGGATCCCGTGCTTGTACCCAACTCTTCATGTGATTTATAGGAACACTTTCGTTATTGCAATTCAAGTATTCAATTCTACTACGCTTAATTTTATCATTCTTGCACGTTATACATTGGTTTGATGTTTTCTTGTATGAACAAAATTAGGTTAAACACAAAAAATATGGATGGGTTTGAGGTAGTTAACCGGATCAAGTAGAATTGATGTTAGGTCGTATTAGCTATGATGATAGTATATAACCTAAAAGGAGAGTTAATATTAATTGTTTGACTGGACTACGGTAGCTACGCTGGTAGTACGTAGGTATCTGTAAGTACAACGCGCGCGCATCCGCAGCAAAGGTAAAACACGTACGTAGTGGAATAATTATATTTGGGAAACCCTAGGCTTAACAAATCGAAGCTATTGATAATCCGTGGATGAGCGGCGTTCAATAGTCTAGGTTAATTTAGACAATGATACGTGGATGGGCGGCTTGTCTAATGTTATTTTGGTTTATTTCCATATTTGATGGCATATTTGGATTGCATGATATTATCACAAGAGTTGTAAGGCAGGCACTGGTGAAGTTTGATCTTGGAATTATTTCTCTGATTGAATCAAGTCTTTCCTAATTTCAGTGTCACTTAGGATTTAGTAATGACCAAACCTTTTTCCTATAGGAGTAGCTGAACTCATTACTTGCATACTAGTACACGCACGCGTCTGTTCCTTGGATCGATCCTTGGCTTACCAAGATTTATAAATTGTTTTTTACTATAACTTGACCCCTAAAACTCATAACTTGACAGCTATAAAGGGTTAAAAATACGCTTGTCACCTGCCAAGAGGCCTAAATGCATCTTATATTGCTTTGATTCCTAAGCATAACATGGCTAATGCTCCAGCAGATTTCAGACCTATCTCGTGTTGCAATGCCTTATACAAAATTATCTCAGGAGTCCTAGCAGCTAGATTGAAGGCAGTTCTGCCCAAACTTATTAATGTATCGCATGGAGCTTTTGTTGAAGGGAGATTAATTGTCGGAAATATCTGCATAGCACAACAACTTCTAGCAGGCTATGGTAGGAAAAACATCAGTGAAAGATTGGGAAAATTTCCCAATTTACTCAAAAACCAAATTTTGATTCCCTTTCTACTCAAACTTGAAATTGCATTCCCAATTTACTCACGTTTTCTAAGGCGCCGTGGACAACGGCGCCTTAAAGTTAAACCGCTCTTGTGGACGGCGCTTTATGTCTAGTGGCATATATACGCCCAAAAATAAAGTTGATTGGGCACAAATTGCCATGTATGCTTAAACCGCTGTTGGCCACAGCATCCAATATTTAGCCACTGCCAACAACAGCGCCTTAACAAAAAAAGCTCATCAGATTTAATGGTCAGCTCGAAAGATGTCGGAGCGTTCACGACCAAAAACCCTAAGCTCAATTTTATTATATAAACCCCTACTCATATACATTTGTACTCATCAAGCGAACTGCAGCATTATTCTCTCTTTATTCTTTAGTTGAGATTTTTGGCAGCAAGTTTTTATTTGAGGCTAGAATGATGAGGAACAATAATGGTGATTTTTTTGCCATGGCTGTACTGCTTGTTGATGCTGCTACTTTACTCATTGGGAGCTCAGCTAAGCTCTGCATTTTACGCCACATCTTGTCCCAACGTGTAATACGTGGTGCGCGGAGTGATTCAGCAAGTTGAGGCGAGTGATGTCCGCATTGGGGCTAAGCTCATCAGGCTTCATTTCCATGACTGCTTTGTCAATGTAAGGATGCATTTTGCTACTTGTTGGACCTGACCTTTTGCATGCATTTTTGTTGTTGGTAATAATAGGTAAGATTGCAAAATGGTTGTTACACGCAGGGATGCGATGGATCGATTTTGCTGGACAATGCGGATGGGATACAAAGCGAGAAGGATGCAGCACCAAACGCTAATTAACTCTGCGGACGACGCTGCAACTGAGCACAGGTGTTTGGTTGTGAATGCTCCGACGCTAAACACTATGGCGACATTTGAACACGCGATTGCGTTGCTGACTTCCATGGCACGACACGTCTCTCGAGTGGATGCTTCCATTAAATCTGGTGAGCCTTTTTTGTTAAGGCGTTGTTGTTGGCAGCGGCTAAGTATTGGACGCTGTGGCCAACAGCGGTTTAAGCTTACATGACAATTTGTGCCCAATCAACTTTATTTTTGGGCGTATATATGCCACTAGACTTAAACCGCTGTTCACAAGAGCAGCTTAATTCTAAGGCGCCGTTGCCAACGGTGCCTTAGAAATCGTGAGCAAATTGGGAATGTAATCTCAAGTTTGAGTAGAAAGGGAATCAAAATTTGATATTTGAGTAAATTGGGAAATTTTCCGAAAGATGGTCCTGGAAATTTGATCTTAAAAAGGCCTATATGACTCTGTCAGCCTGGATTTCTTGGAGGCTTCATTGTTACAACTTCACTTTCCTCTCAAGTTTATTTCTTAGATTTCTATGTGCGTAAGATCAACTACCTTTTTTGTTTTGATAAATGGTGAGCTGGTGGATTATTTTTATGGTAAGCGGGGACTTCGCCAAGGAGACCCAATTTCTCCCTTGTTTTTCACAATAGCCATGGAATATCTCTCCCGGGTGCTTGGTAGGCTTAATGGGAAGACATGTTATTATCACCATCCAAAGTGTCACAAAATTGGTCTCAAGCATATCATGTTCGCTGATGACCTCAGCCTCTTCTCAAGTGGTAGAATGTCTTCTATTTTGGATGTAAAGTCAGTGATGGATACCTTTCTAAATGTCTCAGGTCTTGATATTAATCTCCAAAAGAGTCAAGTCTTTGTTTCAAGCATGCCTGAAGCCTAGAAAATGTGGGTGGAGAGCCTCTTGGCGCGGCCATTTGCCCCCTCCCAGTGAGATATCTTGGAATTTCACTGAACTCTAAAGGTATGCGAGCAGCGGACTGTAGCAATATTATTGAAAAGATTACTAATCGGCTTAAGGCGTGGAGTAGCAGATTTCTTTCGAGGGTCGGGAGAAGAGTGTTGGTGCAATCAGTGCTCCAATCTATGGTTTTTTACTGGGCTAGAGTTTGTATTCTGCCAAAGAAGATTATCCAAGCAGTTGATTTCATATGTGCGAGATTTCTATGGAAGGGTGGTAGTCAGGGGAGGAATTGCAATCTAGTTTGCTGGGAAAAAATTGAAGGTGGGCTGGGCATTAAAAATTGTAATGTCATGAATGAGGCAATGGTGATGAATCAGCTTTGGGCGATGTCCAAAGAGGAAGATAGTTTATGGAAGTTGTGGACTGCTGCTTATTGGACCAAAGGGAGAAACTGGTGGGAGATGGAGGATAACAAGAACAGTTCTTGGGTGATGAAAAGGCTAGAGTGTTGCAAGAAACGTAGTGACAAATGTGTGGCAATTGAAAATAACAGAGTTAAATAGATTGGTCAAGGGAATTATTTTTCTGTAAAAGACACATATGACTCACTTATAACGAATTCCACTGAGGTGGAGTGGTACAAGCTGGTGTGGAATAGATTTAACCCTCCGAAATGCTCTATAAACCTTTGGCTAATTGCGAAAGATAGACTATTGACAAAACGAAGGATGGAGAACATGGGCATCCATACATCCACTTTGTGTGTCCTGTGTAGCAAGGATATTGAATCCAGAGATCATTTGTTTTTCGAATGCGATTATGCAAAGATTTTATGGGACAAGATCATGACTTTCTTAAAGGTGTGTCAGATTCCGAGATCCTGGCACCTCCACATCCCATGATACAAGGGGTTGAATCAGAATTGCTTGAAGACGAAAATGATTGCATCAGCAGTGGGCAGTGGCTATGATAGCTTATGAAGTGTGGCTATGATAGCTTATGAAGTGTGGCATAGAAATAACGTTATCTTTAGAGATGAGATGTTGCCTACAGATCTGCTAAAGAGGAATATTTTTGGACACTAAAGATAAAATAGGGGCTCTAGATTTTACAAAAGTTAGCCATGAGGACAGAATATGGCGTCATAGCATAGGATTTGTCATGCAAGGCTTTGGCTAGGTTAGCTGGGTTTTTTTTTGTGCAGTGCAGGTTTTTGTGCAATTGTAACTCTTTAGTTTTTGGTGTACATTTCTTTTGGCTAAATGATATATCATCTTTTTCCAAAAAAAACAAAAAAAAAACTAGCAGTTTTGTTAAACACTTCCACTGCTAATGCTATATATTTCACTTGGAATCGAAACAGACTTGATATGATAATTTGTAGCACTATATTGATGAGAAGTAAGCGAGAGCACCAACAAATGGAGCATTGATGTAAGTAGCCGGCTCAGACTGCTGATAATTATTCCGGTCATCCGCAAATTTATCACTGCTATCAGGTCCTCCCACCACGGCCCCGATCAGAACATTCGGGTTAGGCGATGATGCATAAAGGTACTGAAAGCCGTTATTGCAGCCAATGCGGTCAGGATGGTCACGGACAGAAGGCACTGAAGAGCCCCTGTGGTGAATATGTTGAGGGTACTTTGTTCCAAAGCCGACCATGTAGGATATTTTGGCTGGGTTTTGGCCTAGAATGTAGTCCACTTGGGTTTTGGCTAGTGCGATGAGCTTGTCTTGTGTGAGTGTTGTGGAGCCACATGAGATGGATGATGATGGTGCTTTTGTGTTGAGGTACTTGGCGTAGGTCAGGATAAGGAATGTTGTGGAGGTGACGTACTGGAGATTGCTGGCACTTAGTTTATACAGAAGCCCACCTACAAATTTTAACAGTCTCAAATGTGAAAAAATGTTTGTTCTTTATGTTACCGCGCTCCTCTATATTACAAAACATTATGGTAGATTAGTGACATGATAGTTAGCAACTAGCTTATCAAGCTTGCACGCACGATACTCACTAACGATGTGGGACAGATTTTGGGATGTTACAGTTGATGTCAGGGTTTGGGTTTTGTGGCTCTGACCTGGGGTGTATTGGGATTGTGAGCTTGATGTTCCTGGGATGAGAGAGCAAACAAAGTTGTCCGAATGAGCCTTGTATATCTGAAACTCTTGTGTATCTTTTTCCAAAAAGTCCTGCAATAAAATTCTCAAATATGAGCTTAAAAAGGTCCAATGAGTTTGGGAGGTATTGCAAATGAGGGACCTGTGAGAGGAGGATCTTCGTCCCAGCCTGCTTGTCGTCCCAGCTGAACGAGTAGTCATCGTCGGTGGCTCCAGCAGTCTGCCCGTTTGTTTGGATGTAGTTCATGTACATTGTGTCCTGAGAGGCTCGGTAGAGCCACGATGCGCCCCATAGTAGCTCATCCTGTTGAGAAATGTTACTAGTTTAAAACTGATGAAAATTGATATGACTTCCTTAGTTGTGGGTGTAATGTGGTCTTACCTGGTAACCGGAGTAGGAGCAGTAAAAAGGGCAGACCACCGAGCTCAAGCTGTCACTGTAAGAACCTCGGTGCTTGTCCGCAAACTCAAAGACCTGCTTGGAGGTTTGGAGCAGTTTTGAGGAGTATGATGGATCAGAGTCCTTGAACACGATTGAGGCTGCAGCCAGTGCTGCGGTGGTCTCTCCTGCAACATCTGATCCTGGACTTTGAGCTGACAGTTTATACACGCTTCGCGGTGTGTCCATGTCCTCAGGCCTCTCCCAGCATTGGTGATCCTTGTTTGGATCCGCTACCTGAACGTATAGTGTGTCAGGGGCTGCTGTGGCCGCTTTGAGGAGATAATCCGTGCTCCATTTAACCGCGGCTCGAGCCTCTTCAACTTGGCTACCCATTAAGCTCCCGAACTCAATGATACTCCATGCCAGCATCGTAGTTGTAAACGCCATGGGAAGTCCAAACTTCACATTATCCCCTGCATCATAGTACCCTCCAATCAAGTCCACCTAAAAAAAAAATGTTACATTGTCAAAAAAAACTCTTCCAATTTACCAAACCCCATTTAAACATATGTAGTAACTAATCTTACATGATCAGCTGACCCGTCGGACAAACCCGAATCTGCCCTCCATTTGAGCCGTTGGGTAGACGGGAGCTTCCCTGATCTCTGCCCCTCGAAAAACAGAATTGATTTCTCGAGCGCACTCGCATAGTCTTTCGAGGTGAAAGCGTAGCAAGACCGTGACATGTAGCATACAACGCTAACACAAATCATGCATCCGTATATAGACATGTTCAATCTAACCATCATATCAGAATGCGAACTAACCGTTGTGGTGCAACTAATGTTACAACATACAAGTACTTTTCTGTGAATGTGAAAATATGAAGATGGTGTTTATATAGAGAGTAAAATGTGAATATGGTGTAAATGCAGTTTGATCGGTTAGTCAGTTAGTTGCTGAGGTAGAAAAGGCGAGAGAAGACCGCCAAAACTTATGGATTGGTCACGGGATCAATGGCGCCAAATCTGAGATTATGGGGTCAAGTCATGACAAAGCGGTACAAAGGTCCTATCTAGAGACTACAAACAGGTCCCTGTGAAGTCAAAAAAAAATGATCATGGAGAATTCCTGAATGCGAAACAGGCCACAACATGTGCATCGACATAAACAGAATCTCATGTGACTCTTTCTACTTCTTTTTTCTCCGAGACAAACCGATCCAATCAACCAATTTCAACTTATAATGTTAAAAATGCTCCAATATCATTTAATTATCTAATCATAGGGAAGTGCTCGGTTGGAACCCTATTAAATTTTAAGAACTTGAAAATTCAAATCTCACCACTAAATCATGATGCATCTTCAAATGTGTATTTGACACGTGTCCAAAAAGCAAAATCAAATTGGGTGGTTTTGATTTTATATTAAATGCAACATTGAATATGCACATGAAACACGTATCATCAACACAATGTCCTGATGATGCATTTCACACGTGAGATTTAAATTCCTAAGTTCTCGAGAGAAAAAAAAATTCGCATTTGATCGCTCCTCTCTAATTACGTTTTAAATAAGTTATAGATTCTTTTTTCTTATTGTGGGTTTACATCGAATAGTATAAGGAAAACATCATATTTCTCGGGTACATATATGTTTCTGGTACGTTTTGAAGCACAGGCCACACAAATGCACCACCCCGGAGGTAGATGAAAGGAAAGAGGAAAACACCCCGAAGGATGAAGGAAGAGGTCCACACCATAAGTGGGACTAGGAAAAACCACATAAATTATGGGAAGAAAATGTCATGGGTGGGTAACCCTCCACCTTGTGGATGTAAGGTAAGGACTCAACCACTAGTCCATACCCTTACTGACAAATTAAAGATTCTCTTTGAAAGTTCATTTCAAAGATTTATTTCAGTTTAATCTCACCAATGAGCGTCAAAACATAATTAATGATGTAACAATGTCAGGGTATGTTGATCATCGAGCCACATACCAACACCTACTTACAAAACATCGAGCCCTTGACCAACTTAAAAATGGTGGCAGAATTTCTATGTTGTTTCTGGTTGATTTTTAACTGTTAATGTGACCATAATTATGATGATGAAAATGTTACTTTTAGAACAATTTAGTGAGACTTACAAACAAAACTATATAAATGAAGGGCGTGAATAACGTTGGAAGATGGATGTGTTTGTGTGCTTTTTTAAACTAACAAAGTTACTGTTAAATCATGGGGTGTTTAGTGTTACTTGATTGTTTTGTGTTGCTCCAGGTGACTAGGTTTATCTTCCGAAATTATGGCTTGAAAACTGCTACTATGTTTTTGGGGCGGTTTACTTGGTTTCAACAAGTCACTCAACAATCCTTATCAAAAAAAAAAAGTCACTCAACAATCCAGATCATAGATTGATAGTCAGGTACGAAGACGCTTAAATAAGAATCTTTTTTTTCTCGAGAATTTGAGACCTCAATCTTCATATTTCAATATTCATCATCAAGTCATTGTGTTGGTGACACGTGTCCCAAATACATTTTCAAAGATGCATTTAATGGAAAGTCAAAACCACTAATTTTGACTTTACTTTTTGGACATGTGTCACATGCGGATTAAGATGCATCATGATTTAATAGTGATATTTGAGGTTCAAGTTCTCGAATTTTTGAGGGATCTCAACCTAGTGCTCGCCATTCCGGTAAAATATTCAATAAATTTTTTTTGATGGTCGTATAATATATAATAAATTGAATCAACAAAATTAGCCACCATTTTTGTTATAGCAATTGATCGATCGATTGGCCAAAGTTAAATTTTCCTTCTCTCAATTCAAAATTTGATTTTTAATTTAAACTCATTGGAATGATATTCTTTTATACTTGAGAAGAAAATGTATTCAAGTATTTGAATGTTTCTCCCAATAATAAAAAAAGTATTTGAATGCTTCTCCTATTAAAATAAAGTTTAAGTTCAATTAATCAATCAGGAGAGTTAATCCTTTCAACAACAAAAAATCAATCAGGAGAGTTAAGTAAAAACAAAAGGCTGAAGGTTTCATATTCTTTCATGTGATCATGAGAACAGGAGAGGGTTGAAAAAGGCAGGATTATATATATTGAAGTTGTATCATAAAAACCCCGTGGATGATGGCAGTTTGTAACATTATATTCGGTGGTTACCAGAAATTGTCGTTGTGGTTTGTTGCCTAAAAAATTGTCGTTGTTGTTGAATCTTTTTTTTATTGTGGGTTTACATATCTGATCTGTTGTTAGTTTCTTACTCTTCGATCATTTTCCGTCATGACTAACGAGATGTATTTGAGTGGTGATCCTCTATGAGATGTTAGACACCTAAGCATAAGGAAATAGCTCACCATAAAAGACTAGTCTGATGGGTGAAAGAACCCCTTATGTTTAAGTACCACTAAGTGGTTACCCACCCAGCCAATATGAGACTATAACAGTCACACAACATATATGTTGGAGTCTTGAATTACATTTAATGGCGAAATAACAACATAACTATCCAATTTTTATTTATAAAAATCATAAGAAAAATGATCTGTAATGCGCAATCAATGACAATATATGATATGAAGAAGCATGAGCTTCGTTGGAATTTTGATCGGGTAATTTTGGATTTCAATCGAATAGTATTACACTGTCTATCAATGAGACTATATACTAGGGTTCTAAATATACGAAAGTACCCCTAAGTTCTATACATGTATTATGCAACCCTCAGATAATAAAAATTACAATAGACACCCCAAGACCCTCCCTCAAGTTGGAGCATGGAGAAAATTAAAAATGCCCAACTTGCCGATAAGATGGTGACGGAGGGTAGCCGATAATGGTTTTGTCAAAAGAAGCGGGTTGCTCAGAGCTCGCGACATGAACTGGACAAACGAAGCCAGTCGAAACCTGATGACGAACGAAGTGACAATCAATTTCGATGTGCTTCGTTTGTTCGTGAAATACAGGGTTTCGCGCAATGTGAATAGCGGTAGTATTATCGCAGTAAAGGGCAATCGGTTGAGGAATCAAACATCGTAAGTCCCGAAAAAGGCCAGAAATCCAAATCATCTTAGCACAAGCAGCTGCCATCGCATGATATTCGGATTCGGTGGAGGAACGTGCAACAAGAGTTTGTTTCTTTGTCTTCTAAGAGACCAAATATGAGCCAAGGAGGACATAATATCCGCTGAGGGAATGACGAGTGAGAGGACAAGCCGCCCAATCGGCATCACAATAGGCCGAGATGGATAAATTTGACGTAGTGGAGAAAAATAATCCTTGCGCAGGGGCTCCTTTGAGATACCGCAGAACTTTGTGAGCTGCATTAAGATGATCTTGATTTGGTTGCTGCATAAATTGGCTCAAGATATGCACAAGGTAAGCTAGGTCTAGTCGAGTAACGACAAGGTAGAGCAAACGTCCCACCAAGCACCTATACTGCATTGGATCCTCTAGAGGAGCTGCGGATGAAATACTTAAACAATGCTTAATCTCCATTGGAATCAAGCTTGGTTTACAGTTTTTAAATCCAGCATCAGCAAGGATCTCAAGAGCATATTTTCGTTGATGAAGGAGGATGCCAGTAGAAGACCGAGTGACTTCAAGCCCTAAGAAGAATTTCAGATGGCCCAAGTCTTTAATTCAAAATCGATCATGAATAAAAGTCTTAACAGACGTGATAAGGTCCATCGATATCCCAGTAAGGATAACATTATCAACGTAGACTAATAAAATTAAGAAGTCGTCTCCTCGCTGCAAGGTAAAAAGGGAGATGTCGTAGAGACTAGGCACAAAGCCAAATTCAACAAGTGCATCGCTGAACTTAGCAAACCATTGACGGGAGGCCAGGGACGGAGCTAGGATCTAAATCCATGTAGGGCTATAAAAAAAATTTGACGACTAACTAATTTCATGAATTTCGATCAATAGGAACAAGTGAAAGTATTGGGTAAAAAGTTGTATTTGAGCCAAAACTAAACTAAATTGCTTCTTGTTGCCTAAACTAAAAAAAATTGCTAAAAAGAAATTTTGACTAAATCAAGAATCAACTAGGGCTACAGCCCAAGCAATTAGTGGCTGCGTCCGTCCCTGCGGGAGGCCTGCTTGAGGCCATACAAACTCTTAAGAAGACGACAAACTTGACCTTGTTTCTTTTCAGCTCCATAGAAGGCCGAAGGCAATCTCATATATACTTTCTCATCTAGGGAGTCATGTAAGAAAGCATTATCCACATCAAGTTGCAAGAGGGGCCAACCCCTTACAGCAGCTAGTGCAAGACAACACCTACTAGTGGTCATTTTTGCTACCGGAGCAAATGTTTCATGAAAATCAAGGCCCTCAGCTTGTGTGAAACCTTTGGCAACAAGTCGTGCCTTATAGCGTTCAATAGAGCCATCGGCATTGGGTTTGATTCTATAAATCCATTTGATGTCGACAAGAGTTTTATCCTTGGGTAGTTCAGTCAAAGTCCAGGTTTGATTATTGTTGGGCTGCCTTGAATCTGAAGTGGGCTTAAGGCCCATGTTTGGCTAGGGTTAGGGTTTTTTTGTAGTAGACAATATATAAACCCTACTAGTCATGCTGTAAATCATACTCTCCAAATCTGAATACAAAGCTGCCTCTTCTTGCCCGTGGACTAGCCAACACACTGTTGGTGAACCACGTTAAATTTCCTGTGTCGTTTCTTATTATTCGTTCTGCATCTTTGTTGTCGAATCACTTCTGTCACAACAAACTGGTATCAAGAGCTGGGTTTTGCCGCTGCTGCTAGGGTTTGTAATTCCAACATCAAAGATGGCTGCTATGAACGTGAAGATCGACAAATTTACCGGGAGGAACAGCTTTGGGTTATGGCAGATCAAGATGCGAGCTCTGTTGAAGCAGCAGGGTCTGTGGGCGCCGTTGTCCGGGAAGAAGAAAACGGATGCTGATGACGAAGAATTGAATAGCCTGGAGGAGAAGGCTCATTCAACAATCATGCTGTGTCTGGCTGATGATGTCATCACTGAAGTCGCTGATGAAGATACTGCTGCTGGTCTGTGGTTGAAGCTGGAGAGTCTTTATATGACGAAGTCTTTAACCAACAAGTTGCTTCTGAAGCAACGTCTGTTCAGTCTGCGTATGCAGGAAGGTACACCTCTGAGAGATCACCTTGATCAATTAAATTCAATATTATTGGATCTGCGTAATATTGATGTTAAGGTTGATGATGAGGATGCTGCTTTGATTTTATTGGTATCTTTGCCCATGTCGTACGAGAATTTTGTGGACTCGTTTATTGTTGGGAAAGATAGCTTGTCATTGGAAGAAGTCAGATCAGCCCTTCACACCAGAGAAGTTCGCCATAAAGCTTCTGGTTCAGTTACTGAAAATCAGGCATCAGGGTTAGCTGTTATCGGGAATAAAGGACATGGAAAAATTGTTAAGAAGAAGGCGAATTACAAGAAGTCCAAGTCAAATGGTTCTAAAGCTAATGATGTCTGCAACTATTGTAAGGAGAAAGGACATTGGAAGAACGAGTGTCCCAAGAAGCAGAAGCAGCAGGGAGATGGTTCTGCAGCTGTGGCAGAACATGATGTCAATTCTGAAGAGGATTTGGCTTTGGTAGCTAATGAACAACCACACTACAAGAATGTTTGGGTTCTTGATTCTGGGGCATCTTATCATATTTGTCCGCGCAGGGAGTGGTTCTCAACTTATGAGCAGATAGACGGAGGCAATGTATCCATGGCCAACAGTGTTGTCTGCAAAGCTGTTGGAATTGGCTCAATCAGAATACGGACGCATGATGGCTCTTTCTGCACATTGAACGAGGTCAGACATGTTCCACTGATGACAAAGAACCTGATATCGCTGAGTTTACTAGACAGCAAGGGTTTCAGTTTCAGAGGTGAAGGTGGAGTTTTGTATGTCTGCAAGGGTTCTGATGTGATTTTAAAAGGTGTGAAGCGTGGAACTTTGTATTTTCTGCAAGGGTCTACAGTGACAGGTTATGCAGCTGTGGCATCGTCTGAGGCTTACAAAGAGGATATGACTAAGCTGTGGCATATGAGGCTTGGTCATATGAGTGAAAGAGGGATGCAAATTTTGTCGAAGAGGGATCTTCTTGATGGCTACAAGGTTAAAAGCCTTGATTTTTGCGAGCATTGTGTGTTTGGGAAGCTACATCGCAGCAAGTTCCCAAAAGGTGTTCACAGAACAAAAGGCTCGCTGGATTATATCCACTCTGATTGTTGGGGTCCTGCTCGTGTTGAATCCGTTGGAGGTAACAGATATTTTGTGTCAATTATTGATGATTATTCTCGCATGACTTGGGTGTTCATGATGAAGCACAAAAGTGAAGCCTTCAACAAGTTCAAGCAGTGGAAAACTTTAGTGGAAAATCAGACTGGAAAGAAGATCAAAAGGCTTCGAACTGATAACGGGCTGGAATTTTGTTCAGCTGAGTTCAATGAGTTCTGCAAGACTGAGGGGATTGCGCGGCATCACACTGTGAGAGACACGCCGCAGCAAAATGGGGTGGCAGAACGTATGAATCAGACTCTGTTGGAGAGAGCGCGGTGCATGCTCTCTAATGCTGGATTACCTAGGAGGTTCTGGGCAGAGGCTGTAAGCACGGCGTGCTATCTGATTAACCGTGGACCTCACACAGGTATTGGCGGGAAGACACCCTATGAGGTGTGGTCTGGTAAGCCTGCAGATTATTCTTTGCTGAGAGTATTTGGTTGCACTGTTTACTATCATGTTAATGAAGGTAAACTAGAACCAAGGGCCAAGAAGGCTATATTTGTTGGTTTCGGGGATGGAGTTAAGGGATATAGAATTTGGTCACCGTCTGAGAAGCGAGTTATACTTAGCAGAAGTGTAATATTTGATGAAGGTTCTATGCTTAACTCTACATTGAAGTCAACTATTGTACAGGAAAGTGGTAGTGTTGATAAACAGGTGGAGCTGCAAATTACTCCGGAGCAGAGTGAAATGCAGCACCAAGGTGGAGAAGATCAACACGTTATCACTGAAGCTGATACGCCAGAATCAGATGATCCTCAACCCTCAGAAACACGCCAGCATTGCATAGCTCTTGATAGAGCTAGAAGAGTGGGTGTTGGAGCTCCAAGGAGGTATGGTTTTGAGGATATGATTTGTTATGCACTACAGGTTGCTGAAGAGGTGGATATTCATGAGCCGTGTACCTATAAAGAAGCTATTTCTGGTAGTGAATCTACACAATGGCTTGCTGCAATGGGAGATGAGATGGAGTCACTTCACAAGAATCAGACTTGGGATCTTGTCAAACGACCTAAGGAGAGAAAGATTGTTACTTGTAAGTGGGTTTTCAAGAAGAAGGAAGGAATATCGCCAGCTGAGGGGATTAAGTATAAAGCTCGAGTTGTTGCCAGAGGATTCACACAGAGAGAAGGGGTTGACTATAATGAGATTTTCTCGCCAGTGGTCAGACACACTTCTATCAGAGTGCTACTTGCAATAGTAGCACATCAGGATTTTGAGCTGGAGCAACTAGATGTCAAGACAGCTTTCTTACATGGAGAGTTGGAAGAGGAGATTTATATGACTCAGCCAGAGGGGTTTCAAGTTCCAGGAAAAGAAGATTATGTTTGCAAGTTAAAGAAGTCTTTGTATGGACTTAAGCAGTCTCCGAGGCAGTGGTATAAAAGGTTTGACAACTATATGATTGAGCTAGGCTATAACAGAAGTCCATATGATTGTTGTGTTTATCATAACAAACTTGGAGATGGTTCGATGATTTATCTGGTGTTATATGTCGATGATATGCTTATAGCTGCAAAGTCCAAGTCTGATATTAAGAAGTTGAAGGGTCTTCTCAGTGCTGAGTTTGAGATGAAGGATTTGGGTGCTGCGCAGAAAATATTGGGTGTGGAAATCTACAGGGAGAGAAGTCAGAAGAAGCTTTTCTTATCACAGAAGAGTTATATTCAGAAGATATTATCCAGGTTTGGAATGTCTTCAGCTAAACCTATAGATACACCCAGTGCTGTTAATCTTCGTCTGTCTTCAGTGTCTGCAGCTCAGTCTGAAGCTGAGAAGGAGTATATGTCTCGAGTCCCATATTCTAGTGCAGTAGGAAGTCTGATGTATGCCATGGTCTGCACTAGACCTGATATTGCCCATGCTGTTAGTGTTGTCAGCAGATTTATGGGTCAGCCTGGGAAGGAACATTGGCAAGCGGTGAAGAGGATTTTCAGATACCTTAGAGGTACATCTGATGTGGGTCTCATTTATGGGAGTGATTCACAGTGTTTGGTGACTGGTTACACAGATTCTGATTATGCTGGAGATGTTGATAGTCGAAGATCCATGACTGGTTACGTATTTACTCTTGGCGGTTCTGTTGTTAGTTGGAAGGCAACTTTACAGCCTACGGTTACTTTGTCTACTACTGAAGCAGAGTATATGGCGTTGACAGAAGCTGCTAAAGAGGGGATATGGTTAAAGGGATTAGTCAGTGATCTTGGTCTTCATCATGATCAGGCTATTGTATATTGTGACAGTTTGAGTGCAATATGCTTAGCCAAGGATCAAGTCCATCATGAGCGGACTAAACACATAGATGTCAGATATCATTTCTTACGCGGTGAGAAGAGGATTAAGGTGATGAAAGTAGGCACTGCTGATAATCCTGCTGATATGTTCACCAAGCCGGTTCCACATGGCAAGTTCAAGCATTGTTTGGACTTGCTCAATGTTTTAAGCTGTTGAAGGCCCTTAGGGGCATCTGAGGCAAGAAGCTGCCTCTTCTTGCCCGTGGACTAGCCAACACACTGTTGGTGAACCACGTTAAATTTCCTGTGTCGTTTCTTATTATTCGTTCTGCATCTTTGTTGTCGAATCACTTCTGTCACAACAATTATGTTCTAAAGCTTGAATCTCACGCTCCATTGCTTCACGCCATTTAGGATTATCCTTGGCTTGAGAATAACATGAAGGTTCTTTACATGAATCTAACTTAGCAAGGAAGCTAGCATGAGTCGCAGAGCAATGTGAATATGATAATACCTTGGATAAAGAATGGGGTGAAGTTTGTTTGGTGACCTGATTGCAAATAAAATCACTTTGCCAAGCAGGAGGTATATGTTCTCTAGATGATCTTCGTAAGATAGGCATATCAGTGATATATGAGGTAACAAGATCCCCTTCTTGAACTCCATGATTGAGAATTTGCTCATTGAGAATTGTACTGCTATGTATTTACTCTGCATTGTCATGTTGTTGTTCTCCCAAAACTTCATCTGAATGTCTGAATGTCTGAATGGTGCTGGTATTGGTACTGGGATGCTAGTTGAATTTTTATTTTCAATAGATAACTTTTCTTTGTAAGGATAGATTTCTTCAATAAATCTGACATCCCTACTCACAAAATTTTTATAATTTTTGAGACACAAAAGCTTGTACCCTTTTTGTGTGGGTGAATATCCAAGAAAAATACATGCAACTGCCCTGGGATCCAATTTATCCCTGTCATGCTTCAATTTACTAGCAAAAGCCAAGCAACCAAAGCATCTCATGTGATCAAAAGATGGGAGTTCCAAATAGAGCTTCAAATGGAGTTTTGTAATCAAGAATCCTTGTTGGCACCCTATTTATTATGTAAGTGGCTGTCAAAAGGCAGTCACCCCAAAATAATTCTGGCAAGTGTGCTTGTAAACGTAGGGCTCGAGCAACGTCTAGTAAATGCTTATGTTTGCGCTCTACAACTCCATTTTGTTGCGGAGTGTAGACACAAGTAGTTTGATGTATACAACCTTGATCCTTGAAGAAGTCATGTAAAAATCTATTAAGGAACTCAGTTCCATTGTCTGATCGAAACACTTGTATCTTCTTGTCAAATTGAGTATTTATCATGACAAAAAATTGTTTGATATGAACTGTCACTTGCAGCTTTTGTTGCATCAAATAAGTCCATGTAAATCTACTAAAGTCATCGACTAAAGTTAGAAAATAAACTGCTCCTGACATAGTTGGGATGCAAAGGGGCCCCAAACATCCCCATGTATAATAGCAAAAGGATGAGTACTTTTATGTTGTCTTAAAGAAAAAGAGGTTTTGGTCTACTTAGCAGCTGGACATACATCACACTGGATGACAGATCGACACATATCCTTATTAAGTCTGCTAGTAGGTATTATTTTCCTTATTTTCTCAATAGGCAAGTGTCCCAATCTTCGATGCCATATATCAGCAGAAATGTGTTTTTTGATGCTCGAACAACTCGGTAATTTATGTGCCAGCTCTTTATTAAAAATATAGAGCTCTCCACTGAGATCACCAATCTTCAAGGTAGTTTTGTGATGAGTTCCCTGAACAAGACAATAAATTTCATAGAAAGTGACTGAGTAATTTGATCCAGCAGTAAGTTTACTAACAGAAATAAGGTTGAATTTGAACTCCGGAACAAGCATAACATTAGACAATATGAGGCCATGTAGTAGCTCACAAGAACCAGCGCTTGTGACCATAGCAACATGGCCATTTGGAAGAGTAATAGAGCAAGGTTTAGGTAAACTATAAATGTCAAAGAGCAAGGATTCATCACAAGCAAAGTGATCAGTGGCGCCGCTGTCCACAATCCACATATTTGTTTTACTGAAACATTTATTTTTAGAACAAATACCTGCCATGTGATCTTCATGCATATCATCAGTGCACTCTCCAACTTTGAGCATTGCAAGGATTTTACTAACTTGAGCATCAGTAAATTGCATACCTCCTGAGTTAGATTCCGAAGGCTGACCTTGAGACTTTCTATTGACATTATCACTCACCACTGCATTTGCAGCAACTCTGCCCCTTTGATTACCTGTGAAATTAGAGAAAGATTGCCTTGCAGATCCTTTATATAGCTTGTGTCCCAAAGGATATCCAATAATCTTATAGCAGGTCTCCTTGTTATGACCACTCATCTTACAATGAGTACAAAACAACCTCTGTTTGTAACCACCCACCAATGAATTCATAACTTGTAATTTTCCAAAATTATTCTGATCAGCAAACATGGCTGATGCCTCCACAACAGGTGCTCTAGTCAACTCATATTCAGCTTCATTACTAGACACCATATCATAGATCACATTTATGTGCGGCAACTCTGTCATTGCTAAAATATGTGTCCTAACATGAGAATGAATCTCATTCAGGCCAAATAAAAGTTGTAATGATCTGTCCTCCAACTTTTCTTTCAAATTCTCTCTGCAATCAGCGCAACTCCTAGAACCAATGCTAGGTCTCCTACTTCTCATTGCATCTATCGGCTCCCAGTTGTTAGTTTATATGGCATGTAGTTTGTCAAAACTTAGTATAATTGTTCTAGCTGTTGTTCAAGACTGGAAGAGACAACTGTCCTAGAACAAGTTGATGCAGAAGAAGTGTTTCCTAAATCAGATTAGGAAACCTAGTTGATCGTTGGAAGATCAAGGCGGTTGCTCATCAGTGGACAGAAGTTGGAAGTTTCCAAATTCAGATTTGGAAACTTGTCTAAGCCGACCTAGCACAACTCTGACGCAGCAGTAAATTTCCTAAATCATATTTGTCGAGTCAGGTGCTTATGGATTATTGGAAATATCCTTGGAGTCGGTTGCTTGCGCTTGAAGCTATCTTAGTCGAGAAGATAATCGAAGGTTGCTAAATCTAGATTGAAGATTCGAACGGAGGATTATCTACAAGAGATATACGCAAGAGATTAGGAAAGATTTCCTAATGATAGAGGCGGTTTAGTTTAGGAATCCTTATTGTTTTAGGGTTTCGACCGCTCTATATAAGGAGTGCTAATACTCGGTTATTAACAGCACTCACGGAGATACAATACACGCTCATACTCATTGAAGGGAGGAGGAGGCAAACGGCGGTAAATTAATCGTAACTGGTTATTCACGACCACGTATACGGCTGGAGAATTAACCGTCACTGGTTACTCGAAGGTGATAGGATTCAATCTGTGGTGGTGCTCAACTGATTGATCGAAGGACGAAGCTGAAGGCTCGCACTGAAGTTCTGTTACTGCGCATTCGGGAGAAGGCACTGATTCTCACGGAGAATCATTCTGGTGGATACGGAGCGGGAGCGAAGATCTAGGGGGAGACCTAGATTGCAATTACTAGAGTGTCCGAGGCTCAGGTTGTTTAAGAGGGATTCTGTAAACGGTAAACCCTGTACTCGCAATACTCAATAATAGTGAATTGCTATCCACGGGGCTAGAGAACGCCCCCAGACGTAGGCTCGTTAACGCCGAACTGGGTAACAACTTTGCGTGTCGTTTTATTTCCGCATTACTTGTTTTAGCGCATAAGTTGTTTTAGGATTTGCTCTGGATCTCGACCAGAACAACATCTCATCTACCAGGGGAAGATTTCAATTGGTATCAGAGCAAATACTCGACACACAGAGTAGGATCCAGAGGTATTTGAGATTGATTTGAGAGAAGGACAGAACATCACGCGACCTCCTCTACTTGAAGGAAACAAATATGGCTATTGGAGAGTTCGTATGAAAGCGTTTCTGAAGTCTCATGATGAAGCCATCTGGGAAGCTGTGGAACAAGGATGGACACACCCAGTGGCAACTGACAAGGAAGGAAAAGTAAGCCTTCTGACTAAAGATAAGTGGACTGAAGTTCATAAGAGTGCTGAAGCGGCGAACTCCAAAGCAATGAATGCCATATTCTCAGGAGTAGATGGAAAAAATTTCAAGATGATCTCTACCTGTGAGATTGCCAAGACGGCCTGGGATATCTTACGAACTGCTCATGAAGGTACAACCAAAGTTAAAATTTCTAGAATGGAGATGGTCACGTCAAAATTTGAGAACCTAAGAATGCAAGAAGACGAGACCATAGCTGACTTCGATACAAGGATTCTTGATATCTCTAATGAAGCATTCGCCCTTGGAGAACCAATATCCGAAGAATCATTGGTAAGAAAGGTACTGAGGTCCCTCCCGAAATGCTACGCTATGAAGGCTCTTGCAGTCAAGGAAGCACATGATGTTAAGACCATGAGACTAGATGAGCTAATGGGATCTCTTCAATCTCACGAGATGGAGTTAAATGAGGAAGATCAAGCACTGAAAGCAACCAACATTAGCCTGAAAGCCAAAATCTCAGATGTGTGATCGAATGTAATTTAGTGTAAATATTCGATAAGACAATCAAATACTTATGCTAGTCACGATTAATCAAAACATTTATATTGACTCGGGAAATCCGAGGTCGTACCCAAAGGATAGGTGATTAAACTAATAGTGCTAAAGATTAACTAGATTGTCTATGGTTTGGGGGGGGGGGGTTTGGTCCTCGAAAGAGGTTGATAGCAAACGATTCACTATCTTAAAGAAGATTATAGCAAGAATTAGGTAGACAATCAATCAAAGATGACTAGGGTTCTAAATCCCCTCCTAGACAATTATTGTGACGGTAAATGGAAACACCATTGATGGACTCAAACACACACATATAGAATTTAGCCATGTAACGTTAATAATAGGTTCAACTCGCGCTACAACCTAGCACCAAGAGGTTACACCTCGCATAGCACCTCACACTCGCGCTCTATTGGTGCTATAGCGCATTATTTATCTAGCCTCACACTCGCGCTTTATTGGCTAAATAAATCATGCACTTATTAAAATCAAGCCATTCTCATTAAGATTAAAGCATCGCCATGTAACACTAAAATCCTAATGCTTCTTCGTGTAGTTTCTTTGAAATCATACTTTTCAGGGGTTAGCTACGTCAAGCATGAAATCAACTAGAATCCCTATTTCGGACTTGTCAAAAACATGTCATAGGTAATTCAAAAAACATTAAGATTAAACGAAGAAGAATCGTGTGTAGAATTTGTTCATCAATTGTATTCATGGTATCCAAACGTCACAAACATGCCTAGGGGTTCATAGAACCCCAACCAATATCACTACTCACTCATGGTGAGATTACAATCCATAACAATGGTGGATGAGTAGAAAAACATGAACAAAGATGAGTTTAGGGTTATAGAACCAATATGGAGCACTAATGATGAAGAACGATCCACGATCCGAGTTGATGATGATGTAAAATTCTGGCCTCTTCTCCAAGCTATCTTCTCTTCAAAACCCAGCGGAAAAATCCAAAAAACCAAGTGCGCACGTTTTGGAAACCCTAAATTTCTATTTATAGTTTCAGTAAAAACTGCTGCTTTTCCGTTGTGTGCGTTCGCACAGACGCCTAAAATTCCGCTCTGTGCTTTCTCGATCTCAAGTTGTGCGAACGCACAACATTGTTGTGCTTCTGGTCTAGTTTGTGCGTTCGCACAGATGCAGGTGTGCGTTCGCACAGAAGGCAAAAATACTGACTTGTGCTTTCTCGGTTCTGCTTTGTGCGTTCGCACAACAATTCTGTGCTTCTGGTCCAGCTTGTGCGTTCGCACAAAGATGTTGTGCCCTCGCACAGAATGGACTGTGTGAACGCACAAGGCTTTTCTGGCAATCTTAACCTCCGAATTTGGTCTTGACGTCAACTAGAGAGTTGTAGATCTTCAAGTAAGCTTTCCAACAAGCTTTGAATCAGCCAAATCGGACATAAAATGAGATCTATAGGTCCAAAATACTCCGGAGAGGTCGGCTTGTCCCGTAATGCCCGAAAATCCATATTTTTGCTCCGAAACGCTCGGTTTTGTTCCAGAATCAATGCTCACTTGTGTTCTCAGCTTAAGCTCTGTAATTGGCCTGAAATGAACCACAAGGCATCAAATAGCAAGTGAAATCGTAATAAAACGAACGAAACAATAAGCATAGAGGTTGCCTAAAATGCATATATTTTAGCACTATCAAATCACCCCACACTTAACGTTTGATCGTCCCGAGCAAACTAATCATAGGGATCAACAACAAGAAGGCACTTCACTCACTCAAGATCGGTTCAAAGGAGACTCCATATGGTTACGAACACTAACTCAAAAAGACTAAGAAACAAACATTACTTATGATAAACCACTTTCGTAGGTGACACGAGTGCATTTAGCGCATGCACTAAGCCTTTAAACCCCTAGGCTACCCTAGTGGAGGAGTTATAGTCTCCTGAGAGTTTTCAGACATGGGAATACTCACAAATCCCACAAAGAGAACAATCATCCAAATAGGCATTTCAAGTTCACAATTGTCAAAGTACTAGGCAAGGTGTTTTCCATGAAGTTCATATTGTATTCAACTAGACACGCGCATTTCAATCACTACATGAAACCTCTTCGAATCCTTGTGAAAATTCATGCATTAAAACATTCAAGCAAATCAAAGCAAAGACTAATAAATCTTTAATCAAGGATTCTAGTCATTTTCTATGTTAGTGACTTCAAGAAAACAATCTAATAGTTGCAAAGAAATCTTATTGGATCACTCACCAATGCTAGCAAGGAGGCTAGTCCATTGGCTTGTGAGCTTTGAACTCATTCTCAAGCCTAGGACGCATAGGTCACTTAGTCATAAGAGAAGAGGAGTTCCAACATCGTAGCTTTTGTAAATACTTGCAAACCATATCATGCCTAAGTATAAAAGAATACGAGGCTCGTCCCCTAGTGAATTCTTGCTAGTAAGCTTCAATTGTCTTATTTGTTTTCATGCTAGAGAATGATGGGATAGCCAACTGTCAAGTCTAAGTGCTTCTTATTTTCTTTTCCCTTTTTCCCCTCTTTTTCTTTCTTTTCAAATGGCCTTTGGCCTACAAATGCTTTCGAGGGGGGACTTACCTCCCTAACCCCCGGCATTTGTATATTTTGCTGTAAACTTCTCGTGTACATCGAGAGAGTTTTTAGTCGGGGCTTTGCCCTCTTTTGACCATAAGAGTGAAGCATATATTTTTTGTTGGGGCCTATTTTTCGCCCTCTTTTGACCCCACACTTAGAACTTTGACAAAGGGCTAAATGTTAAAAATGGAGCATGACAAACCAACGGGACAAAATCCACCAGATAAGCAAGGTCACTAAGGTCACCTAAAGGCAATCATGGCGTGCAAGGGTTTTGGAGTTATAAATCATTTTGATTTTATGCTTTCAAAGATCAACTCTTTAGTCCCAACGAGAAAAAGCTTAGAATCAAAGATAAAGAGATGCTAGTAGATGTTTTGATCCTCAAGAATGAAAGTCAACAATCCAATCCAATAGTCATCTAAAGGATCAATCAAGTGAAATCATGCACGACTAGTTGAATTTAGAGATGAAATTTTTTTTTTCTTTCGAAAATGTAGCCTTGCCTAGACTTTTTGTTTTTGGATGAATTGTGCGGAAGTGTAAGTGTTTTCCCTTAAACATACAAGTTGATTGGATTCCACACGTTAAAGCACGTCAAGCAAGCACAAACATCTCGTGTAGTCAAAACGTAGGCACCCCACACTTATGTCCAATCAAAGCATCGAATTCACTAAGCACATCATGTTAAAAGCATTTCAATTGCATATAAATCATCAAACATAAGCATTCACGCATGTATAGTTCATATTCTCAATTCTTGCACAAAGCAATAGAAATCCAATCAAAGTAGACATCTCGAAAGTCAAGGAAGAAACACTCACAAGCCTAGTTTAACGTCTTGGCCAAGACGGAGCCGATTCTCCTCGTAAGGAGATAGGAAGCACACTTGAGGAGTCTTTTGCTAAGATCCCTCCTCAAGCGGATTTGTTGATAAGTGGAGGAGTCAATCCGGGTTCTTTGAAGAGTTAAAAGCCACTTTCTTAATAGCCTTTATCCAAAGCGAGGATTGCTTCACACTCTTTACGGTTTTAGCCTTTGCTTTTCTTTTCACCTCAACATAGCATGGGGGCATTTTCTCGGGATCAAGATGAGGGTCTTCATCGGGTTCAGTAAGCTTGTGTATATCCTTCTTGGTCACCTTCCGGACCCCAACATCCGCAATCTCAGCACTTTCTTGCTCATTCAAGTCATCGGGTTCTTGTACAACCACTCGTTCATTCAAAGGCCTCTCTATTTTCAACTTTTCTCCCCCAATCTTCAAGGTCACCTTCCCCTTCCCCAAATCAACTTTAAAACCGGCGGTGGCCAAGAAAGGGCGCCCAAAAATAAGGGAAGTGTTGGCATTCTTCCCCGTGTCCATCACTACGAAATCACAAGGTATGTGGAACTTGTCTATCTTTATAGGAACATTCTCGATTAATCCCTTGGGATTCCTTGTGGTTCCATCGGCTAGTTGCATCACCATCTTGGTAGCCTTCATTCCTTCTAGCCCCAGTTTATAATAAGTCGCTAGCGGCATGACACTAACACTAGCACCAAGGTCGGCTAGTGGGTGTTCAAAACTCACGGCGCCAATAGAGCATGGGATAGTGAATCGGCCGGGGTCTTTCATCTTGAGAGGAATTTGTTCTGAGAAAAGGGCACTACACTCATGGTTCAAAGCTACCATGTTAGATTCTTCAATGACTCTACGCCCAGATGCAATATCTTTTAAGAACTTAGTGTAGATAGGATTTTGAGCTATTACTTCATGGAATGGAAGAGTAACATATAGCTTCTTCAGCATTTCCACAAACCGCTTGAAATGAACATCTAACTTGCTTTTGTTGAGTCTTTGAGGGAAAGGGACCATCGGCACATATTTCCTCATCGAAACCGGTTCTTCCTTCTCTTCTTCTATTTCTGCAGGAACTTGAAGTTCAATTCCAGGATTTCCGTGGGCAATTTCCAACTCAATGTCCTTGTCACTAGGGCTCGGCTTTCTTTGATGATTGGGAAGGACTTTTCCACTCTTCAACGTTATGGCATCGACATGCGTGATGTATGTCTCTTCATCTTTAAGAAAAATGGCATTGCAGTGCCCTATAGAGTTTACATCCGGTTGAGAAGGAAGTTTCCCCATTTGCTTCAATTGGGTATTCTCTCTAGAAAGTCTCTTGTTTTCGGCCGCTATTTCATCCATCCTAGCCTCCAATTTTTTGTTGCTCTCTAGCATTTGTGCCATCATCGCCATCATAGAATTATCTTGAGAGTTAGAAGAAGAATTCCCTTGCTCATTCATATTAGTCTTGGCTTGATAGGGCCTTTGATTTGAATAATTCCCTTGAGAATGTTGAGAATTTTGACTTGAGCCTTGGCCTTGGTTTGAATAAGAATTCTGCCCTTGGTTTGAATAGGAGCCCTGCCCTTGATTTTGATTAGAGCTATACCCTTGCCTTTGATAATTTCCTTGATAACTCTGCCCTTGAGGCCTTGGAGGGACATAAGAATCATTAGATATTCTTCTTTGAGGAGGCTCGTAACTTCTAGTGATAGGACTAGCATTTTGATTGTAGTGCCTTTGTTGGTTTACAAAGTGCGCCTCTTCATAGCCATCATCGTCGTCCTCAAATTTCCCTTCTGGGCAGTTCTTGGTAGAATGTCTCGTACTAGCACATAAGAAACAAGGTTGTTGCGCCGAGACTTTCTCTTTTTCAGCTTTGGCCTTTGTTGCCTCAACGGAGTTCACCATACTTACCATATTTTCAACTTTCTTCGTCAAATCAGCTATTTCTTTCTTCATGTCAGAATTTGAGGAATCATCTCTTGATTTAGCCATCTTTTTGTGGTCCACTCCTTGATATCTATCGGAGTTGATAGCAATTTTCTCCACAATTTTGAAACCTCGGCTAGCCGGTAGTTCCATTATAGCTCCTCCACTAGCCGTGTCCATCTGATTTTTAGCCTCCTTACTCATCCCCAAATAGAAGTAACGCATTAGATCGGCCTTTCTAAAGTTGTGGTGAGGGCACTCCCTCAAATAGTGGTTAAACCGGTCGTAAGCTTGGTGGAAGAGCTCGTTGTCCCTTTGAGAGAACGTCAGAATAAAGTCTGTAAACTTCTTGGTTCTAGAAGGAGGGTAGAACTTGTTCAGAAAAGCGGTGGCTAAATGGTCCCAAGTGCGAAAAGTCCCCGGATCATGATTTTGTAGCCATTCTTTGGCATCCCCATATAGCGAAGAAGGAAACAACTTCAAGTAGACATATTCAACAGGTGTATTCCGTGGCTTATAGGTCCGACAATAATCTTGAAAACTTGCTAGATGAGTAGACGGATTTCCGACCCCTTGAAACTGATCATTTGTAACCATGTGCACTAGAGATGATTTCACATCGAAATCGAAAGCGTCTTCATCGGGAGGCAAAATAACTGAACCATTTCCCTCTAGGGTGGGAGTCATGTAATCTCCCACGGGCCTTTCATTGTCCTCATCATCACATCTCCAGTTTCTATTGTTTCTTTGAGGAGCGGGAGGATGTTGATCTTCGATATTATCATTCCTAGCGGGAGGATCTTCTATTTCATCCCCATCAATTCGACGATCACGGTTATCTCTTTGAAGAGCCGCGCGGTTCTCATTGTCCCCTTCCATAATAACTTCTTGTCTTTGATCTTGGATAATAGGGGGAATAGTACGAATAACCGGAGATGTAGGGGCAATAGGAACAATAGGGTTCTTGCGAGGTCTACCTCGTGGTTTCTTTGTGGTTGGTTGAGAAGGGCTAGAAAAACTTGATGTTGAACCTAGAGCCACGTGTTTTTTTCCTTGAAACCTTGTGTTCATTCAAGTGCCTGCGAAAACAAAGGAAATTCTTAGCAATGCGAGACAAGAAAATAAACACAATCAAGTTCAAAACAAGCAATGACTACTAAGTAAGGAAAAATAGACGAAAACTAAATAATCAAAAAGCACCTAGTTAATTAACCTATCCCCGGCATCGGCGCCATTTGATCGAATGTAATTTAGTGTAAATATTCGATAAGACAATCAAATACTTATGCTAGTCACGATTAATCAAAACATTTATATTGACTCGGGAAATCCGAGGTCGTACCCAAAGGATAGGTGATTAAACTAATAGTGCTAAAGATTAACTAGATTGTCTATGGTTTGGGGGGGGGGGGGGGTTTGGTCCTCGAAAGAGGTTGATAGCAAACGATTCACTATCTTAAAGAAGATTATAGCAAGAATTAGGTAGACAATCAATCAAAGATGACTAGGGTTCTAAATCCCCTCCTAGACAATTATTGTGACGGTAAATGGAAACACCATTGATGGACTCAAACACACACATATAGAATTTAGCCATGTAACGTTAATAATAGGTTCAACTCGCGCTACAACCTAGCACCAAGAGGTTACACCTCGCATAGCACCTCACACTCGCGCTCTATTGGTGCTATAGCGCATTATTTATCTAGCCTCACACTCGCGCTTTATTGGCTAAATAAATCATGCACTTATTAAAATCAAGCCATTCTCATTAAGATTAAAGCATCGCCATGTAACACTAAAATCCTAATGCTTCTTCGTGTAGTTTCTTTGAAATCATACTTTTCAGGGGTTAGCTACGTCAAGCATGAAATCAACTAGAATCCCTATTTCGGACTTGTCAAAAACATGTCATAGGTAATTCAAAAAACATTAAGATTAAACGAAGAAGAATCGTGTGTAGAATTTGTTCATCAATTGTATTCATGGTATCCAAACGTCACAAACATGCCTAGGGGTTCATAGAACCCCAACCAATATCACTACTCACTCATGGTGAGATTACAATCCATAACAATGGTGGATGAGTAGAAAAACATGAACAAAGATGAGTTTAGGGTTATAGAACCAATATGGAGCACTAATGATGAAGAACGATCCACGATCCGAGTTGATGATGATGTAAAATTCTGGCCTCTTCTCCAAGCTATCTTCTCTTCAAAACCCAGCGGAAAAATCCAAAAAACCAAGTGCGCACGTTTTGGAAACCCTAAATTTCTATTTATAGTTTCAGTAAAAACTGCTGCTTTTCCGTTGTGTGCGTTCGCACAGACGCCTAAAATTCCGCTCTGTGCTTTCTCGATCTCAAGTTGTGCGAACGCACAACATTGTTGTGCTTCTGGTCTAGTTTGTGCGTTCGCACAGATGCAGGTGTGCGTTCGCACAGAAGGCAAAAATACTGACTTGTGCTTTCTCGGTTCTGCTTTGTGCGTTCGCACAACAATTCTGTGCTTCTGGTCCAGCTTGTGCGTTCGC
This sequence comes from Rhodiola kirilowii, assembly GCA_033675215.1. Taxonomy (NCBI): domain Eukaryota; kingdom Viridiplantae; phylum Streptophyta; class Magnoliopsida; order Saxifragales; family Crassulaceae; genus Rhodiola; species Rhodiola kirilowii. The sequence continues at coordinate 25,329,948 of CM066198.1, forward strand.
ACAAAGATGTTGTGCCCTCGCACAGAATGGACTGTGTGAACGCACAAGGCTTTTCTGGCAATCTTAACCTCCGAATTTGGTCTTGACGTCAACTAGAGAGTTGTAGATCTTCAAGTAAGCTTTCCAACAAGCTTTGAATCAGCCAAATCGGACATAAAATGAGATCTATAGGTCCAAAATACTCCGGAGAGGTCGGCTTGTCCCGTAATGCCCGAAAATCCATATTTTTGCTCCGAAACGCTCGGTTTTGTTCCAGAATCAATGCTCACTTGTGTTCTCAGCTTAAGCTCTGTAATTGGCCTGAAATGAACCACAAGGCATCAAATAGCAAGTGAAATCGTAATAAAACGAACGAAACAATAAGCATAGAGGTTGCCTAAAATGCATATATTTTAGCACTATCAATGTGTCAGACAAATTCGGAGAGATGTCAGAACAACAATTTGCCTTACTATCAAGGAACTTCGGGAAATACATGAAAATGCATGACAATAAAGGAACTGATGCAGGTCAGACGTCCAGAACCAGATTCCAGAAGGAGGAAAAAGACTACAAGAAAAATAGAACTGAAGACTCCATACCCAGCAACAAAGGTAAAGGGATACAATGCAGAGAATGTGAAGGCTTTGGTCATATCCAGGCAGAATGTATTAACACACAAAAGAAAAAGAATGCCTATGCTGTCAGCTGGAGTGACAGTGATTCCGAAGAAGAGATCAATAATTTTGTTGCTCTTTCCAGCTGTGTCAACCCAGAAGAAAACCAAAACAAAGAAGAGGAGACGAACACATCGCCTGAGGATAAATCCCTATATTCTAGCTGCAGTGACGATGAAGAAATCACTGACGAAGAAATAGCCAACAACTACAAAGAATTATATCAACAGTGGTTGTTTGAAGTCGAGCGAAAAACAAAATTACAGAACCTTCTGGGAGACCTAACAGCAGAAAAGGAGAAGCTCAAGGAAGATGTAGACACCTTAAAATTGAAACATCAACATGCAATCACTGATCTCAAAGCCCAGCTGGTTGATGCAAGAAACGAAAGATCTGAGCTAATGACCCAAAAGGCGGAGTTACTGGAAGTTATTTCATCCCTTAAGCGTCAGAATAAAGAAACACAAGGAGACTGTCCAGAAGTCACAGATGACCTAAAGCGGGAGAATGAGGCACTAAAAAGGAGAGAGGAAAACCTTATTAATATTGTGGATGCTCTCAAGTGTGAAACTGAAACAGACAGGCTCGCACATGAGGCGACAATAGAAGAGCTGAATCACTTGAAAAGACGGTCAAGATGCTGAATTCGGGAACAAAAGATCTAGACTCTATTATGGGGGCACAAAGGACAGGCGGTGGTCATAAAGGTCTTGGATTTACAGGAGGGTTAAACTCCGGGAAGACGACTTTTGTTAAGGCTGTGCCACAACCACAACTTATCCCAGCTCAACATCATCAACGAAGAAAAACCCTTGCTAAAACACGACCAAAATTTGTTCCAGCCATTGATTACCCATGAAGAAAAGTGTTCTGGCATGGTACACAGCATCCCCCAAGACAGCAAGACAAACGAAGATGCTTCTTCTGTAATCAAGTAGGACACATTAGAACTAGATGTCATGAATTTCACATGACCTTCAGAAAGGATAAACAAGTCCAGAAACCACGAATGAAGCAAGTATGGAGAGTTAAGCAAAAAGGTGAAGTATGCTATGTTGCCTTCAGTTCCTCCAGTCATCTGAAGAAAGAAAAGTGGTACTTTGACAGTGGATGTTCGAGACATATGACTGGCAATCCCGAGTTTCTAACCAGTATAGAAGAGTGCAAAGGAAGTTCTAATGTGACTTTTGGTGATGGTGTAGAGAGCAAAGTCATTGGGAAAGGAATCCTAAATGTTCAAGGTCTGCCCAGATTGAAAGAGGTTCTTCTTGTCAAAGGTTTACAGGCCAATCTTATCAGCATAAGTCGGTTGTGCAATGGAGAGCATCATGTTCAATTCTCCCAGGATGAATGCGTGGTGTTAAACCAGAAGAATGAACCAGTCCTCACAGGAAGAAGGTCGTCAAATAACTGCTATCTTCTCAACCTAGGTAAACCCAATGCTGAAACAACATGCTTACTGAGCAGTACTGAAGAGATGAACTTATGGCATCAGCGAATGGGTCATGTGAACCTTAGAACGTTACAGAAGATTACTTCAGAGGGGCTTGTTCGAGGCATTCCCAGAGTTCGAGGAGAACTTAGCATTGTTTGCGGAGACTGTCAGATTGGAAAACAAATCAAAGTCCCTCACAAGAGCACCACTCAGATTAATACAAGCAGTCCCCTGGAACTGCTTCATATTGACCTAATGGGGCCTATGCAAGTGGAAAGTTATTCTGGCAAAAGGTATGTTCTTGTTTGTGTTGACGATTTCACAAGGTTCACCTGGCCTTGTTTTTTGAGAGAAAAGTCAGATGTAGTTCAGGCATTTGTTCAGCTGTGCACTCAATTGGAACGCGAAAGAGAGGATAAAGACGAGCATATAGTAAAAGTTCAAAGTGATCATGGGAAAGAGTTTGAGAATGCTGCTCTTGCTGATTTCTGTTCAAAAAGAGGAATTACTCAACAATTCTCTTCTCCTATCACCCCTCAACAGAATGGAGTTGTGGAGAGAAAGAATCGAACTATTCAGGAGATGACTCGAGTTATGCTTCACGCATAGAAGGTGCCTTTAAAATTTTGGGCGGAAGCAATGAATACAGCCTGCTATGTCATTAACATAGTGACGATTCAATCCGGAACAGAGAAGACTTGCTACGAGTTATGGAAGCGTAAACAACCTACAGTAAAGTACTTTCATGTCTTCGGAAGCCAGTGCTATATTCTCAGAGATCGAGAGTATCTGCAGAAGCTGGACCCTAAAAGTGATGAAGGGATCTTTCTGGGTTATTCTACTAACAGCAGGGCATATCGTGTCTACAACAAGTGCACTGGAGTCGTCATGGAATCCATTAATGTGGTTGTTCAAGATGTTGTGCCAGAAGCACCTGAGACGCATGCTGCAGATGATGATGATACTCCATCTCTTCCAGACCAATTGGGAACCAGTTGTCCCAACACAACTGTCATCTCTAACGCAGATCCCAAACTTCCAACTTCTAATGACAATCAGCCAGAAGAAGATAATAATCCGGATACAACGCCTCCTGATTCCCCACGTGTTCTTCATCCCTCAAGGGCCATCGAGAAGAATCATCCCATCAGCGAGGTGATTGGTGATCTAAATGAAGGCACCATTACTAGAGGTAAACAAGTAAATTTTCGAGATTTGGCTGGCTTTGCATGCTTCATATCTTCTATCGAACCCAAGAACGTCAAGGAAGCCATCAATGATGAATACTGGGTTGTTGTCATGCAAGAAGAACTTGGTGAATTTTAGCGCAATGATGTTTGGGACCTTGTTCCACGTCCTGATAATGTGAACGTTATTGGCACGAAGTGGATTTTCAAGAACAAGTCTGATGAGCAAGGAAACATCACTAGAAACAAGGCAAGACTTGTGGCTCAAGGCTATACTCAGATTGAAGGAGTAGACTTTGATGAGACATTTACCCCTGTTGCTCATTTGGAAGCCATCCGACTTCTCTTTGCTCTTGCATGCCACCTGAAGTTAAAGTTGTTTCAGATGGACGTAAAGAGTGCTTTTCTCAACGGGGTGCTAAATGAAGAAGTTTATGTAGCTCAACCAAAAGGTTTCGAAGATCCTCATCACCCGGAATATGTGTATCACCTGAAGAAGGCTCTATATGGTCTTAAACAGGCGCCCAGAGCCTGGTATGAGCGGCTTACAGAGTTCCTTGTCACTCATGGATATGTGCGAGGGGGAGTAGATAAGACGCTCTTTGTGATGTAATATTTTTGACGTTGTAATATTTTTCGTCCCTAGCCATTTTGACGTTGTAATATTTTTGAGATACACTTTGTCAAAAACAATTTATAAGTGAACCGGTAAGACCGGTGTCGAACCCAAGGGAGCAAACGGATTATGCGCTAAGTCTATCAATTTCTAACTCGGCTATTCCTACAATTCAAGTGTGATGTGGTTCTCAATGATGAAAACAAGTAATGAGATAGCACAAAAAGGGTTAAAATATCAATCAATAAGAGTTTCGAGGGGATGTGCCCCTCCTTGGCATTTCCCATGATCATGCATACAAGAATTAAACGCATTCAAGGTGTTAGATAGTATTGAACCTAGCTTAAACTAGGATAGACCAATGGTCATCGAATCTATCCCTAGCCAAACTCTCTTAAAGCTCGAACCTCACTCCGTCGAGATTATTGATTCATTCCATGGCATTTATTAACATTGGAATGTCTCCCAAGCAATAAATGTCATGAACTCGAGTCCTAGTTCACTTCGAATCCTTAGATAAGATCACATTTACTACATCTAAACCATTCCCAACATCGCTAGATTATTAGGTCAAGTTTTGAGATAAACAATTCACTTAGGCATTTTATCAAACACCTAGTGGCATGCAATAATGAAGATCATAGCAAATGTGAATTTAACACCATAGATTAATCATCAAACATGTGTATACATGATCAAGAGTACCAAGGAGGGTAACAACACCCTCAAAACACAAGGTAACTACTCACACATCATGTAAGACAACATGATGTGTGTAGAGTTTGAATACAACAAATTAGAAGAGAAGAGGATAGAAAATAGGATGGTTAATCCTAGATGTCTCCCTTTGATCTTCACTCCTTCTTTGTTGATTGCTGGTTGATGACCTTGATTTGATCTCCTTTGATGAGTATTTTTCCCCCAAAAGTTCCAACTCTCTAGGTCAAAATCGTAACTTTCTATTTATAGCTCGGTACCGTAGCAGAGTTCACCCGACCGGGTGAGAATCCAGAAGAAATCCACCCGACCGGGTGAGATTTGTCTCGGATGAAATCTCAGTCCAGTCGATCGACTGAGGAAACTCAATTTGCAGCTCCTTCTGAAAGTCCATTAAGTCGATCGACTGGAATCTCAGTCGATCGACTGAGGAAACTCAATTTGCAGCTCCTCCTGAAAGTCATTAAGTCGATCGACTGGAATCTCAATCGATCGACTGGGGGTCCACCCGACCGGGTGGAAATCTGTAGGAATCCACCCGACCGGGTCAAAGTCGCCGACTGAACACCTCTCTGCTCCTCTCTTCAACCGGTCGGTTGGATCAGGGGGAAATTCTCACCCGACCGGTTGAGATGCAAATCTGCCCATATTTTGCTCACACCTCTAGTTTTTGCCGAGCTTTTGTATTTTGGCTTTGAAACTGGGGATATATTGCTTTGTACCTGAAACGTACGAAAAGGGATCAAATGACATCAAGATAACGTCGAAATCGAACAAAAGCTATAGTGAAAACGGGTACTAATAAGTCGAAATCTCGACTTATCAACACTCCACACTTAAGCTTTGTTCGTCCCGAACAAAGTATGCAAATATGTCAAGGTCATGCAAATGGCGAAATGCTAGTGGTACTATGTTTTTCGTCAATTTGCCTCACTAGATTTCACATGGTCTCGATCATTATTCCTAAACATGTTATTGAAAGAAAGATGACAAGTATGTACAATCTAACTAACTCCTTTTCGTAGGCGTTACGAATGCATTTAGCGTATGCATTAAGCCTTTAAACCCCTAGGCTACCCCAGTGGACGAGTTATAGTCTCGTGAGAGTTTTCAGAAAAGGGAATACTCACAAATCCCATATGTGCACATGTCCCATAAGAGTGAATGCAAGAGTGATCAACCAAGGCTACGATTTTTCAAAACCAATCCCACACCCCAAGCTAGAACTATGATCACAATATCATTAAAAGAACTTTTTCAACCCCTTCGGTACCTTTGAGGACATGCATTCAAGGTTATCAACACTAGGGCTATGAAAAGTCTCATCCAAAATTCTACTCATTTTCAAGGCAACACAATAGAGGCAAGGTTGTAGCTCGCGCAATAGAGTGTCAACCGCTCACCTATGCTAGCTAGGGCTAGTCCATGGGCTCGCGGCAAGAAACTCATTCCCAAGTTTTAGGCGCTTAAGCCGTAATCCATAAGGGAAGTGGAGTTCGACACTAATGTTTCTTAATAAACAAGCATAGACCAAATGATAGCTCTCGTGCAAGCACAAGGATCGTCCAAGAATTATTCTAACAAGCACACGATGGAAATGACTAATCCCGCACAAATATAGAATGATGGAAGAACATAGGGTCAAGTCGTAAGTGCTTCTTATTTTCTTATTGAGACAAATGCTTTCGAGGGGGGACTTACCTCCCTAACCCCTGGCATTTGCTCATTCATTCAGGCTTTCTCTCTCTCTTTTTTTTTGACTCCACACTTAAAACTTGACAATATGTTCAAAAGTTGTAAGGGATGTGCGAGAATTAATCATGAACAAGGCACTATGTTAGAGAACTCAAGTCACCAAAGAGCATTCAAATGATCTAAGTTTTTCACAACGATTTTTAAAAGTGTTTGCTAGCTTGATCCAAGGTGTTGCAACGAAAATACTTAGAAAGTTGGATAGATAAGATGTAGCAATGATATTGATTCTCAAAAATGCATGCTCAAAGGACTAGGTCGGTAAATGTGGCACATAGGCTAGATGCGATCTATAGGGATTTAGAGTTTAAAATCACAAGCCTATGCGGTTAAAAACACTCTCATATTGGGACAATGTGCAAGTATGCAAGTGTCCATCTAGAAATGATATGCATGGCATGCAAACATGTGAACTATGCACATTAAACCACTCCACACTTAATTCAAGCTTAGTCCCTAAGCGCAAAGAATGATACAATAAAGGCAAAGGCGCATAGGAACTCCCCTCGTTTGTAGAGCCGGTGATGTGACCCATGAGAGTGAGAATTAACCTCTTGGTTGCAATTGTAGATAAAGAAGGTGCTTTGGACACGAAAAGAATATGTAATGTATACCCTGTAGAGTAAGCAGCATGAATGGTAAACACCGTCAATATCATAATGAATATAGCATATAACCAAAAGCAAGTAATGAGAATATCATCAAAACGGCAAACATCATCCAAAATTGCGCCAAAAGGCAACTTAGCATCCAAGTACATGATCAAAGCAAACAAAGCATCAAAACATCAATACATCAATACAAGCATGATCAAAATGTCTCAGAACGCGAAGATCCAGTCTCTCTATCTCCCGAAGTGGTCTCTCTAGAAGAATAGCCATCGTCCTCCTCCATATCATCGGTAAGTGGCGAGGGAGGCAAGGGAGAGGCGGCAGGAGGGACAGAAGGTCCTGGGTCAACTGGAGCAGTCGGGCCTCTGATCAAAGATAAAAGTGTAGAACGGAGCCACTCCGACTCCTGACGAGCTCTCATAGCCTCGTCTCTAGCAAACTCCTCAAGTCGGGCCAGGCCACTCCTCAAATCAGCAATGTCGGAGGAGACCCTCTCTTTCCACTCAGTCAAATTCCCACTAGCACGGGGGGCACTCTCAACAGCAGGCTCCTCAGAAATAGGGGCCTCAGGAACCACCTCCTCAGCAATGGGAGCCTCATGCTCGGAAGCCGCGGGGGAAGGGGCAATAGGAGAGGAAGGGGGGATGGTGTAAGGTGGGCAAGGCAATATAAATGGTTCCTTCTCTTGAAGTTCCTCTTCCTCTTCTCCGCCGCCAGTCTAAAGGTCCCCTTGTGAGGCTTGCTATCCTCCTCCCAAGTCTTGCCATCCTTCTTAAGTAGGTGCATGTGCTGCAAGGTGGGCACATCGAGGATCTTCCTGGATGGCGCGGGGCATCCATCATGGCCAAAGGTGAAGTTACACCGCATGGCAATAAGAGTGATCATAGACCCTCCTCCTAAAACAGAATTCCTCGATGTCGACTTCACATAGCCCTCAAAGCGGGAGGATAAGATGGAAACCCAATCAAGCGCATCACCCTCATTGATGGCCATCATCAACTCAAAATCAGGGCCCGTCACTGCTCTAGCCATATCCCCACGGGCATTAATTCCAATAGCAATGATGTGGTTAATGATCTTCCAAACCGGAAGGGTGATGGCTGAGGCGTTGAGGGAGGGAACAAACCACTCACGCCTCCCTGAAATGTCTCTCCAAAATCTGCTCTGAAGGTGCTCATTCCTGACAATCACCTCTCCTCCCAATAATGGAAAACTGAGCCACTCTCTGATCATCGTCTCCCCAATCAAAAATTCCCGCCCACCAAGTATAAACCTCCAGTGAGTGACTCTCTTCCCCTCCCTCACAACATCCAAAGAGCATAAGAACTCTTCCACAACACTCTGATAAGTTCCCGGATCATCCAACAAAAGGAAACCTAAACCACATCTATATAATAAATCTCGTACCTCTTCGCCGACGAGTAGGTGGTCAGGCAAGTCCAAGGCTGGGTAGAGAGTGGGCACGGCCTCCTTCCCAGTGATGATCTTGAGTCTATCTATGTGCCTGGGATCTCGGAATGTGAGAGGCTCGGTGAATGGGTAAGGCGTGGGCTCAGGCAGAGGAGACTCCAAAGGTCCATCCCTCAGCACAATGGGCAATAAGGCAGAAGGATGTGCACTGGGCGGTGGAGGGACCATTTCCTCTCTGGAGGATGAGCCATCATCTCGTAAGGTGCCGCTCAATCTCATCCTCTTGCAACGGGAGAGAGGAACGTCGTCCTCGTCACTCTCGGAAACTCGGTCCACCGGCACATCATGGGCTATTTCCCTGCCCCTGGACACTGATTCGGATGAGGATGGACCTTGAGGCATGGTTGGATTGGGGAGGAAAACTGAAATTTCCACTGAAAAATTCCCACCCGGTCGGTTGAGATGAGCTCAATTTCTCACCCGGTCGGGTGAGATGCGGTTTGAGGGCCGGGAATTAGGGGTTTTTCTGGGAGCTTCGGCTAGCAAAATTGATGTTTGGGGATTGTAGGCGAGGTGATGGTGAATAGATTGGGTGGTCAAACGGGTGGTTTGGGCGCCGAACGGAGGAGATCGGCCGGAAAGAGGGATTCCGATCGGTTTGGCGAGTGGCGAGGGTTTCGGGTGGTGCGGCTTGGCCAAGGAGGGAAGGATGGGCACGGGGGAGGGTCGGCGACGGTGAGGCGGGGCTGGGACGGCCGGAGATTGAAGGTAGGGTTTGGGTCGGTCGGGTGAGTAAGGGGGGAGGGGGAGTTGTCGGGTGAAATGAATTTGAAATGGAGATGGGGGGGTTGAGATTGGTAAACCTCAACCGGTCGGTTGAGATCCTTATGTTATCACCCGACCGGGTGAGCTGCTGAGTCAACCGAATTCATGAGGCCATTTTCAACCGGTCGGTTGAGGTTATGAGTAATCTCACCCGGTCGGTTGGATTCTGGGTTCCTGGACTGCTTTCAATGTTTTGATAATAATAGTCTGTCCATTCTTGCACACCCCCAACTCCACACTCATGAATTTTTACTCCACAAAATGAACTAGCATCACTCAATATTCAAACTCAAAATCATATCACACCCAAGGCATACCTCAACATGAAATCACTAGCATACACATGATTTTCAACAAAGGAAACAAGCTAGGATTACACACTCCACACTTAAGACATCACCACCCTTTAAAATTTCAAGCAAGCACCATTCCACTCCAAGCACATCCAATCATGCATTTTCATCATCCTAGCACTCATGTTCACATTCAACATTCAAAGTACGCATGCCAAACATATATATGAAATTAATTTTTAAGTAGATGGACGACTTACAAACCGGGTTACCTCCCGTGAGGGCCTAGTTTAACGTCTTGGCAAAGACCGAGCCGAATCTCTTCATGTTTAAGAAACACACTTGAGGAGTCCCTTGCTAGGATCCCTCCTCAAGCGGACTTGTTAGAATTTTGGAAGATTCAATCCGGATTCTTTGAAGAGTTGCAAGCAACTTGTTTAATAGCCCTTTTCCAAAGTGATTGCTTCTCACCCTTTGATGTATTCGCTTTTCTATTCTTACTCATATCATCGTCGGATGATGATTCACATTGATCACAGGGAGGGTCTTCATCGGGTTCAAACATGTTGTGCCACTCTTTCATATTAACTTTCTCGCCCTTAATAACTTCGGCTTCCTCCTTCTCTAGCTTTTTCTCAATACTAGCCACTTGTTCTTCTTTTGGTTTTTCTATCTTTACTTTTTCTCCACCAATCTTTAGGGTCAATTTCCCTTTTCCCACATCAACCTTAAAATCGGCGGTGGCCAAGAAAGGGCGTCCAAGAATTAATGATGAAGTGAAGTTGTCCCCCATATCAACCACCACAAAGTCGCATGGAATGTAGAATTTGTCGACTTTGATGGGGACATTTTCCACTAGGCCCCAAGGACGCCTTGTAGTGCCATCCGCGAGTTGTAGAGTCATTTTAGCGGTTTTCACCCCATTCAATTTTAGCTTGTGATAGATGGCAAGAGGCATCACGCTCACGCTAGCCCCAAGATCGGCTAGTGGGCTTGAGAAGTTCATATCCCCTATTGAGCACGGAATAGTAAATTTTCCGGGATCTCCCACCTTTTGGGGCATTTGCTTTGAGAAGAGAGCACTACATTCGTGGTTGAGGAGGTGGGGATCATCCTCTTCAATGGTCCTCTTTTTGGACAAGATCTCTTTAAGAAATTTGTTGTATAGCGGTGCCTTCTTGATGAGCTCATGAAATGGTATGTACACATATAGCTTTTTCAACATCTTGGTGAAGACCTCATATTCCTTGTCCAATTTAGAGACCTTGAGGAGCCTTTGAGGGAAGGGAACCGGTGGAGAATAAGGCTTGAGTTCCTCTTTTCTTTCATTACTTTCTTTTGCCTTTTCGGTTGGAGGATTAGGGACCTCTTCATTGAGTTCTTTTTCTTCGGCTCTAGCTTGGCCAATGGGTTTTGGAGTTGTTTGAACGGGTTTCTTTTGTATAATATCCTCCAAATGTTTCCCACTTCTAAGAGTCACCGCCCCACATTGTTCTTCCCTTTCTAGAAATTCACACTCAAACAATTCATCTTCAAAGGATTCCTCGATGTAGACGGCATTGCAAAACTCTTTCTTTTCATGCTCGGGTCGCGCCGGTAGTTTTCCTAGTGCCCTTATAGATGACTCGGCTTGTTGAGCAATTTGGTTTTCAAGCATCTTAACATGAGTTTGCAACCCTTGGTGTGCTTGCAACAATTGGATTTGAACATTTTGGTTGGCTAGCCTCACTTCCTCCAATTGAGCTTGGAAGTCACTACTCGTCTTTTCACTTTGTGCAAGGATTTTGGCCAACATTGCTTCAACACCGGAGGGCTCATTCGAAACTTGTGGGGGATGGTAAACTTGTTGATAGGGCTTTTGAGCTTGAACTTGGTATTGTTGGCCTTGGAATTGGGTCTTTGGAGGAAAGGATTTGCTATTAAAAGCGGGCTTGGGACCAAAGTTGGGAGGTGTAGGATTTGTGGTTTTGTATGAGAAGTTGGGGTGATCTCTCCAAGTGGATGAAAACTTCGGGGTAGTGTAGTTGGTTTGGGCATTTTGGCCTTGATAAGAATTAGCATTGTACTCTCTCCCTTGGTTTCCACCGACATAATTTGCTTCTTCATAACCCATTCTCCCTCTATCCCTTTGAACCAAGGGGCAAGAATTAGTATCGTGCTCATAAACTTCACAAATATCACAACCTTGATTCATTGAACGATCTTTCTCCGGGTGTTTCAACTTAAATACTTCCTCTGAGAGATTATCAAAATCCTTCCTCAAAGCATCATAATCACTTGAACTAACCGTCTTCACCTCATGCCTTTCATGTCTCCTTCTTGGGTTCCCTCTTTCACTTCCCCACATGAAGTAGTTTTTCGTGATTTTCTCTATCACCGTATACCCTTCATGTGGTTCTAGGTCCATAATAGCTCCACCCGCGGCGGTGTCAAGTGCAAGTCGAGAGTTACCATCTACACCTTGGTAGAAAGTGTGGAATAGAAGGAGGTCGTCCAAGTTGTGGTGTGGGCAAAGCCTTTGATACTCCTTATACCTCTCCCAAGCTTCATAGAGTGTTTCTCCATCCATTTGCACGAAATTTGTGATTTGACTCCTATAGTGCGCCGTCTTGGAAGGAGGGAAGTATTTGTTTAGAAATGCCACGACGAGTTCCTCCCAAGTGGTGAGACTATCGGGAGTTTGACTCCTCAACCAATCCTTTGCTCTTCCCGTGAGGGAGAAAGGGAAAAGCCTTAGAAGCTTAGCATCTTCCGAGAACCCATTTATCTTGAAGGTGGCACACACTTCAAGAAATGTTGTCAAATGAGAATTAGGGTCCTCGTTGTCTCCTCCCGAGAATCGGTTTGCTTGTATCATTTGAATTGTAGAGGTCTTCAAATCAAAGTCTCGGTTTTCTACCGCCGGTATAAGGATGGGAGAACGGTATCCATAAGCCGTGGGAATGGCATAATCTTTGAGAGCCCTTCTAGCTTGGGGCAATGGTGGAAGGTTATCTTGATTGTGATGATCTTGGCCCAATTGGCCTTGAGGTAGACGAGGAGGAAGTCTTTCTCCCATGTCTTGGGTAATAGCGGCTTCTTGAACGTTTGATGTTGATCCCTTATCCTTAGTTGTCTTACTTCTTGTAGGATATGTGCTAGCTAATTCCCTTATAGGTTGATTCAAGTCTCTATCCACAATTTGTGTAAGCTTCTTGGTCTTTGGTGGCATAAAAGAAGTGAACCTACAAGGGGAAGACAATTAAGACAAGTAAGAATACCGAATATGCTCAAGAATCGCAAGTAACAATGTAAATAAAGTAAAACATGGAATAGTCGGAGTACTAATTGATTTTCCTAGGGATAATCTAGCTATTGCTCCCCGGCAACGGCGCCATTTTGACGTTGTAATATTTTTGAGATACACTTTGTCAAAAACAATTTATAAGTGAACCGGTAAGACCGGTGTCGAACCCAAGGGAGCAAACGGATTATGCGCTAAGTCTATCAATTTCTAACTCGGCTATTCCTACAATTCAAGTGTGATGTGGTTATCAATGATGAAAACAAGTAATGAGATAGCACAAAAGGGTTATAATATCAATCAAGAAGAGTTTCGAGGGGATGTGCCCCTCCTGGGCATTTCCCATGATCATGCATACAAGAATTAAACGCATTCAAGGTGTTAGATAGTATTGAACCTAGCTTAAACTGGGATAGACCAATGGTCATCGGATCTATCCCTAGCCAAACTCTCTTAAAGCTCGAACCTCACTCCGTCGAGATTATTGATTCATTCCATGGCATTTATTAACATTGGAATGTCTCCCAAGCAATAAATGTCATGAACTCGAGTCCTAGTTCACTTCGAATCCTTAGATAAGATCACATTTACTACATCTAAACCATTCCCAACATCGCTAGATTATTAGGTCAAGTTTTGAGATAAACAATTCACTTAGGCATTTTATCAAACACCTAGTGGCATGCAATAATGAAGATCATAGCAAATGTGAATTTAACACCATAGATTAATCATCAAACATGTGTATACATGATCAAGAGTACCAAGGAGGGTAACAACACCCTCAAAACACAAGGTAACTACTCACACATCATGTAAGACAACATGATGTGTGTAGAGTTTGAATACAACAAATTAGAAGAGAAGAGGATAGAAAATAGGATGGTTAATCCTAGATGTCTCCCTTTGATCTTCACTCCTTCTTTATTGATTGCTGGTTGATGACCTTGATTTGATCTCCTTTGATGAGTATTTTTCCCCCAAAAGTTCCAACTCTCTAGGTCAAAATCGCAACTTTCTATTTATAGCTCGGTACTGTAGCAGAGTTCACCCGACCGGGTGAGAATCCAGAAGAAATCCACCCGACCGGGTGAGATTTGTCTCGGATGAAATCTCAGTCCAGTCGATCGACTGAGGAAACTCAATTTGCAGCTCCTCCTAAAAGTCCATTAAGTCGATCGACTGGAATCTCAGTCGATCGACTGAGGAAACCCAATTTGCAGCTCCTCCTGAAAGTCATTAAGTCGATCGACTGGAATCTCAATCGATCGACTGGGGGTCCACCCGACCGGGTGGAAATCTGTAGGAATCCACCCGACCGGGTCAAAGTCGCCGACCGAACACCTCTCTGCTCCTCTCTTCAACCGGTCGGTTGGATCAGGGGGAAATTCTCACCCGACCGGTTGAGATGCAAATCTGCCCATATTTCGCTCACACCTCTAGTTTTTGCCGAGCTTTTGTATTTTGGCTTTGACACTGGGGATATATTGCTTTGTACCTGAAACGTACGGAAAGGGATCAAATGACATCAAGATAACGTCGAAATCGAACAAAAGCTATAGTGAAAACGGGTACTAATAAGTCGAAATCTCGACTTATCAAGCACACAGGGTCAGACTTCATCATTGCTCAGATGTACGTGGATGATATTGTGTTCGGCTCTAGCAGACAGACGCTGGTGGACAAATTTGTTGAACAAATGAAAAGCGAATTCCAGATGAGCATGGTAGGAGAGATGAGTTAATTCCTAGGGTTACAAGTTAAACAGAAGGCAGACGGAATCTTTATCTCCCAAAGCAAGTATGCAAGGAACCTTATCAAGAAGTTTAATCTGGAGAAAGCAACTCATAAGAGAACTCCTGCTGCAACTCATGTGAAGGTCACAAAGGATGACGCTGGTACTAAGGTGGATAAAACCTTATACAGAAGCATGATTGGAAGTCTTCTATACCTAACAGCCAGTAGACCTGACATTGCTCATGCGGTTGGTGTCTGTGCTAGATATCAAGCTAATCCCAAGGAGAGTCACCTGATGCTGGTCAAGAGAATTATCAGGTATGTGTGTGGAACAGCCGATTATGGTCTGTGGTACACCAAGGATACGAACGCATGTCTGGTTGGCTATTGTGATGCGGATTGGGCTGGGAACGCAGAGGATCGCAAAAGTACCTCTGGAGGATGCTTCTTTCTAGGGAACAATCTGGTCTCTTGGTTTAGTAAGAAGCAGAATAGTATTTCGTTATCTACTGCTGAAGCAGAATATATAGCGGCTGGAAGCTGCTGTACCCAGATGTTATGGATGAAACAGATGCTAGAAGAATATGGCGTAAAATAGGGTTTGATGACTCTCTACTGTGACAACATGAGTGCCATCAACATATCTAAGAATCCGGTACAACATTCTAGAACAAAGCATATCGACATTAGGCATCATTATATTCGGGAGCTTGTAGAAAAGAAGATTCTCACCTTGACTCATGTATCAACTGAAAAGCAGCTAGCAGATATCTTCACAAAGGCTTTGGACAATCTTCAGTTTGAGACGCTTAGATCCTCACTGGGTCTGTGTGTCATTAACAACTAAGTCGTTCCGGTTCAAGGTGGTCAACCAGGCTCTCTAGTCTATACGTGTGAAAGGTTGACTTAAAGGTTGTTCGGACGGCCTGAGTTTCAGAGGCTCTTCGAGGTTTTTTTCGTATTTTTTTTGTGCACTCCCTTGTCACTTTATGGCAAAAAGGAGTAAATTTTGGAGTTTGAAAGCTCCTTAAAAGATTCGTGTGTGCTTTTATTCTGTACGGAGTTTGAAATCTCCTCAAAGATTCAGTTGGTAGCTTAGTTAGTAGCACAGCTAGGGAGTTTGAAATCTCCTCAAAGATTCAACTGTATTAGTAGTACAGGTAGCTTCAAATAGGTAGTTTTGCCAAAAATGCCAAGGGGGAGATTGTTAGTTTATATGGCATGTAGTTTGGCAAAACTTAGTATAGTTGTTCTAGCTGTTGTTCAAGACTGGAAGAGACAACTGTCCTAGAACAAGTTGATGCAGAAGAAGTGTTTCCTAAATCAGATTAGGAAACCTAGTTGATCGTTGGAAGATCAAGGTGATTGCTCATCAGTGGACAGAAGTTGGAAGTTTCCAAATTCAGATTTGGAAACTTGTCTAAGCCGACCTAGCACAACTCTGACGCAGCAGTAAATTTCCTAAATCATATTTGTCGAGTCAGGTGCTTATGGATTATTGGAAATATCCTTGGAGTCGGTTGCTTGCGCTTGAAGCTATCTTAGTCGAGAAGATAATCGAAGGTTGCTAAATCTAGATTGAAGATTCGAACGGAGGATTATCTACAAGAGATATACGCAAGAGATTAGGAAAGATTTCCTAATGATAGAGGCGGTTTAGTTTAGGAATCCTTATTGTTTTAGGGTTTCGACCGCTCTATATAAGGAGTGCTAATACTCGGTTATTAGCAGCACTCACGGAGATACAATACACGCTCATACTCATTGAAGGGAGGAGGAGGCAAACGGCGGTGAATTAATCGTAACTGGTTATTCACGATGCACGTATACGGCTGGAGAATTAACCATCACTGGTTACTCGAAGGTGCTAGGATTCAATCTGTGGTGGTGCTCAACAGATTGATCGAAGGACGAAGCTGAAGGCTCGCACTGAAGTTCTGTTACTGTGCATTCGGGAGAAGCCGCTGATTCTCACGGAGAATCATTCTCGTGGATACGGAGCGGGGGCGAAGATCTAGGGGGAGACCTAGATTGCAATTACTAGAGTGTCCGAGGCTCGGGTTGTTTAAGAGGGATTTTGTAAACGGTAAACCCTGTACTCGCAATACTCAATAATAGTGAATTGCTGTCCACCGGGCTAGAGAACGCCCCCCAGACGTAGGCTCGTTAACGCCGAACTGGGTAACAACTTTGCGTGTCGTTTTATTTCCGCATTACTTGTTTTAGCGCATAAGTTGTTTTAGGATTTGCTCTGGATCTCGACCAGAACAACATCTCATCTACCAGGGGAAGATTTCACCAGTAATTCGTCAACTTCTCAAAATAGGTAGCAATTTTCACATCGTCTTGCATCAAATTACATATATCTTTCTTCAACGCAAATTTACGAGAGAGATTAGTGCCAACAAACCTGGCGTGAAGAGTCTGCAAAGCCGTAGCTACATCTTCGGTATAGAGGATTTGTCCGACAATGTGCTTCGAAACAGAACTTATCATCCACAACATCACTGTATCATTACATCGCTGCCACCTCCCCAGCATCGGATCATCATCACCAGGTCGCGACAGATGACTGAGAACAAATCAAGTTTCAGCTTAGAGGAAAGTGCAATTTCCATCGCTTTCTTCCACGGATCGAAATTTCGCCTTGCGAGAAGAACTTCGCTGACAAGAGATACCACAGTGGCCTCATTATGACCAACAAAATAAAGATTGTCAGCTGAATTGTACTGTCCTACTGCTTCCATATTCGAAGAAACCGATGAGTCCGACTTTGCTCCCAAATTCGAAGTCGCCAATGAGCCAAACTCCACCATAATCAACTGAAAACAGATTCGATCGATTGACTACGCTAGATTACCGTGACGCTCTGATACCATGAAGAATCATGAGCTTCGCTGGAATTTTGATCGGGTAATTTTGGATTTCAATCAAAAAGTATTACACTGTCTATCAATGAGACTATATACTAGGGTTCTAAATATACCAAAGTACCCTTTAGATCTATACATGTATTAAAGATGTAGGAGCATTAGGGCTTCAAAATAGTATTTTAACTTTATTTCTTTATTTTTATATTTTCGCAGCATTATCTTTTAGCAACATTATCTTTAGCAGCTGATGATTATCTTTTAGCAGCTGATAATTATCTTTAGCATATGATGATTATCTTTTAGCAGCTAATAGTTTTCTTTTTAGATTTCCTTTCCTAATTAGGTTTAGTTTTCCTTTCTTAATTAGGTTTTATATTTTCCTATTTAAATCCACCTTAAAGTTTTAGTTATGTATCTTATTTTCTGTTCAATAAACCTTTGGTTTTTGTTTTTGGTGGATTCCAAAACTTTCTTGATGGATTCCAAGTTTTGTGGTGGATTCCAGAGTTATCAATCGTATTCATCGTTTGTGAATTCGATTCTATCCAAGGTTTAGCGCTTGATATTCCTTTCGATTTTCCTGCTGCGTCAGTTGGTATCAGAGCAGATCTTTCCCTGTCTCTCTGCTAACTTGATCAGATGGCAGATCAACCCGTACCCAGAGCCGCAAGCCTGGCTGCTTTGGCAACACAGATGGACGCTACGGCAACTCAGATGGCTGTTATAGCAACCCAGTTGGCGGAATTAACGGCGAGAGTCAAGCGGAATGGTCGAGAGGAGAGAGCCCAGAGGGAAGCACCAGTTAGAGTTCCTCGTGAAGAGCATGTGCGTGCAGTAGTCGCTGAGGACTCAAGCTCGGGTGAAGAGGATCCTTTGGACGATGATAAAGAGAAATAGGGAACAATTTCAGAAGAAGATGATAAATATGCGAGAGTTGAGTTTTCAGAGGTGGAGGAGTCTCAGACGAATATTGTGCTCAAGAGGATCCTGTTGTCGTCCAAGGAGGAAGGGCAGGATTTGGCATTGGTTAATGTTAAGCCTCTGAGATCATCCTTATCAATCTCAGGAGGTTCACTTCCGTCAAATTCTCCGGTTACTGATGGCAATTCCTTGATTTGTAAGAGCAGATTGGGTTGGGTTAACCCTCAGTTCAGAGGGTATGCTCAGCATAATTTTCAGGAAATTGGGGCCTTTTGATGGATGATCTTCATGTGGATTTTATTCGAGTTAAGACGAAGTCTTTCAATGAGTCAAAGGATTCAGATGGGTGGTTTAAAGACGAAGTGGCCAAAGAGAGCTGGAAGAAACATAGGGTTCGCAATGATTCGTTTGGTGTCGATGTTGGTCAAGATACCACTCGTTCAGTGATAATAAGAGTCTTAATTGTGTTGGAGAGGGATTTCGTATTGAAGAAGGTGATACAGCTTCACAAGCATGGTCCATTCAAGGTGAATGAGGTCCTATATTTAGAAGAGAACTCGGGGTCGAGTTCTTTGGAAGTGGAGGAGACTGATGTAGGAGCGTTTAGGGCTTCAAAATAGTATTTTAGCTTTATTTCTTTGTTTTTAGATTTTAGCAGCATTTTCTTTTAGCAGCATTATCTTTAGCAGCTGATGATTATCTTTTAGCAGCTGATAATTATCTTTAGCAGCTGATGATTATCTTTTAGTAACTAATAGTTTTCTTTTTAGGTTTCCTTTCCTAATTAGGTTTAGTTTTCCTTTCTTAATTAGGTTTTATATTTTCCTATTTAACCAACCTTAGGGTTTCAGTTATGTATCTTATTTTCTTTTCAATAAACCTTTGGTTTTTCATTTTTGGTGGATTCCCAGTTTTCTGGTGGATTTCAGAGTTATCTTTTCTGATGGATTCCAGAGTTATCAATCGTATTCATCGTTTGTGAATTCGATTCTATCCAAGGAATAGCGCTTGCTATTCCTTTCGTATTCATCGTTTGTGAATTTGTTCTATCCAAGGTTTAGCGCTTAGAATAGACACCCCAAGAGATTTGGTCATTTAGATTGATGAGATTAAATCTCGTCGTATGGTTGATTTCACGGAGACAAATTATAGTTCCCCTTTGACGAACTATGTCGTACTTTTGGTTTCTCGGCGACGAATTATTAACTGATTTGCACGAATTTTACTGTTTGTATCAAAAATATAATTTGCACTTAATCTTTTTTCAACATCATAATTCATTAATTAATGAGAACCAAACTATATGACTTGAAGGAGTTACAAATCTAGGATAAAAGACCAACACGAATTTTGATTGAAACTTTTTAATTCAGCCTTATAATACTCTAAGGTCAATGGGGGCATAAAAGATTCTATAAAAGATAATGATAATGTTTATTCTAATTCATCTTCAGTATCACAATACAAAAATTGTATGCTTGTCTTGTTCTATTCGTTCAGCAGCCAGCTAATGTTTTAAACAAATATACATTTCAATTATATTATTATTCAAATGTGATCTTTTAGTTTTACCAGTGTTCAAAAAAACGGCCGCCTAGGCGGCCTTTTTTTAGAACCCGTTCCGTTTTATGCAATTAGGCGGTCTTGGGCGGGGCCTGGGCGATTAAATCGGCTTCTGGGCGGTTTAAATCGATTTCTAGGCGGAATGGTCAACTACATCTCAATAGTCAAACTTGAAAGGCTTATTTGTTAATTTTTAAAAATTCACTTATTGAAACTAGGGATTTAGATTTTAATACTTCAATTGTATTGTTTCTGCTGCATGTTTCTTATTTTTCATAATTTGAATTTGATTAAATGTTCATATTTCTTTGCAATGTGTTTGAACCCATGAATTGATTAAAAGTCTACATTTTGGAGAATATGGAGGAATAAATTTGTATATTAAATAATGTATATATATTTAAAAATATTAAAAATTCAAAACCGATTAATCCCCGCCTAGACCCCGATTAATCCTTGAAGACCCTTTCCGCTCGATGCCCCGCCTAGCGTTTTTTGGAACACTGAGTTTTACCATCTAACACCCCTTGTACTGTTGTACACGGGAAATACGATCTTCATATGTTGAGCTCGTGGATCGAACTCGAGGTTTGGGCGAGCTGTGTTTGAATGGGGTAGGACTTAGGAGACTGGTTCTAAGTCTTTTTTCGAATCAAATCGTTCACCAAACAGTAATTTACAACTCGTTAGATCGAGCTGAATCCGTATGGATTGAATGTAGTTTAAAATAGGTCGAATTGGCCCACAAAATCCACTAAAAACCGACTCACAAACTATCCAGCCCGCATACTACTCGATCCACCTCTGCTTGGAGCCAATACTACAAGGAAAGTTGGGTTTTAGTCGATTAGGGTATATTTTATGATATTGGGAAAAAAGTTCTCATTGTTTGTCTAAATAGTAAATATTACAATAAATCAAGGGAAAAGTACAGAAAGAGGCCTAAACTATCACCTCTTCCCAATTTGAGGTCCGAACGATCATAATTTCCAATGAGGGGGCAAAATTAAAAAATCCGTTAAAGTTAACGGTCAAAGTTAAGTCCGTTAGTCAAATTACAATTAAATGTCATTTACTTTAATTTTATCTATATATCTCTCATTCTATATTTTTAACTTCTAATTTTATTATAATATTTTTATTCATTTTAGATTCCATATCACAAATGAATACTACATTTAAATTAATTATTTTGGGTTCATAATTTATCATATAACATGTATAAATAAAAATTAATATATATTATTTTGATTATTATGCTAAATTTTTTAAAGATGTTTCCCTTGTATGTTGGGTGAGTATAATATTGTAAATTTTTAAAGTTTGACAAATCACCGCATAATATATGTGGACAAAAGTTAAAAAATATTTCTTTCAATTCATCAATAGATTTATATTCTTTTTTATAGTAATACTCTTATGAACATGAATTTTAAAAAAATTAATTCAATAGTTATCCATACATATTTTATGATCAATTGTGTAACTATGAAACTTCAAAATATCGCCCATCATATTAGACAAAGAACTTGAAAATTTTCCAATAAAAAACGTAATTGTTTCCCTAAAAAATTAATTTAAAAGTAGTATTCATTTGTGATATGAAATTTAAAGAGAATACAAAAATTATAATAAAATTTAAAATTTAAAATATAGAAAAAGATATATATAGATTAAATTAAAGTAAAGTAAATGACATTTAATTGTATTTGACTAACGGAGTTAACTTTGACTGTTTTTTTAATAATAGGCTTTGCCTGTTAACTTTAACGAATTTTTAAAAACAAAGATTACCACGCGCGGCGATACAAGCGACTATCTAGGGTTACGTCGGCGGCTGCGACCCCAATTCCAGATGGGGCCGGCAGCGAATCCGCGAAAGAGGCCAGTGGCTCGGGGAGGAGGTGGATCGCAGGGCTCGTCTTTCGGATCGGGCGGAGAGGACAGCGGGAAACAGATGGGAAGGAAGGATTGAAGAAGTGCAGCAAGAGGAAGGAGAGATTGGGGGCGATTCGACGAATGGGAAGGTGACCGTGGTTGTGGTTGAGAAGGATGGAATGCCAGGTGACTACGATCTTATTCCAGCGCCGAATTTCAGAGAACATGGAAGGAGTTTTTGGCAAGTAAAAAGTTTAGAAAATTGGGCGACTGGGGCTGGAATAGGGCTGAAATTTCATCAAAATTTGATTGATGCCGATGACATTTGCGTCCTTGAAGAGGTATGGGCTCGTTCCTCAGCAAAGTGGATATTCACTTTTGTTGGTTGGATTTTTGGGGCCGTGCCTGCTTTGGGGATGGTTAGAGGTTTTGTCCGAGCTAAGTGGGGGACGAGAGTGTTGTGACAGTTTCTGTCCTAAAGCCAGGATTGTTTGTGTTCAAGTTCTCTAGGGAGGAGGATTGTAATAGAATTTTGGCTTTGGGATCTTGGTCCTTCGACAATAAGCCTTTGGTGCTCAAACCATGGTCTCCGGATGAAAATTATGAACTAGAATCCTTGGCCGCGATTCCAGTTTGGGTTAGATTTCCAGGGTTGAACCTCCATTTGCGAAGTGAGGAAATCTTGAATATGTTGGCAAGCACAGTAGGCAAACCAATAAGAACTGATGGATATACAGCTAGCACAGAGAAATTATCGTATGCGAAGGTTCTAATTGAGATTTATGTGGCTAATGAAATAAAGAAAGAAGTGTGCATAAAGGGGCCTAGGGGAACAAATTTTATTCAGCGAATTGAGTATGATTGGATTCCTCCTATATGTGTTCACTGTCAGAGATTTGGGCATTTTGCTAATAAGTGCCTGATACCGAGGTTAGCAGTGGAATGTGATGAAGAAAAGGAGGATAGAATTATTATTGAACCAGGAGGAGCTGGGGTAATGGAGAACATTTTAAGCATTGTTAAAGAGAGTGGTAAGGAAATGCGGAAAATAGTTAGTGGAGGGGTTGTTGTTTTGAAAGGAGGCAGCTCTTCCTAGGAATCAGTTGTGCCGGAGACCTTGCCTTGTGTGGCAGTAGGTATGGGGGCAGAAGAACATAGTCCAAATTTAGGTAGGGAGGGTAGCTCTAGTTGTGGGATAGGAGACCAAGATAGTATAGAGATGTCAAGGGATTTTGGTGACCCTGAAGGACAGTTTATCGAAGTCAAAAGAAAAGGAAATAAGAAATAGAATTATAACGGAGGGAGGTATGGTGCTGAGGTGCATGTAGGATTAAGTAAGTGGACCCAACGCTCCAAAGGGAAAGGAGCACAAGCCCCTCGTTCTAAATGACTAGCATAGCTAGTTGGAATGTGAGAGGGATCAATCATCCCTCTAAACAAGGAGAGGTTCAACATTTAATTAGTAAATTTCAGATTGGATTGGTAGCTATTTTAAAAGCAAAAGTGGCGTTAGAGAAGAGTTCTTGCATTGCTAAAAGTTGTTGTCCTGGGAACATTTTGTGTATGGGCAGGATCAAAGGGGGAAGAATAGGCTACTTCTTCTTTGGAATCCTGATGTTTTTGCTGTTAATATATGGGTTGCGTGTGATCAGGCTATCATTTGCGAAGTAGAGTGGAAAGGCAAGAAATTCATGGCTGGATTTGTTTACGCTTTCAACTCCCGGATTGAGCAGAACGCTTTATGGGATTGTATGACGGATGCTATGTCTAGAGTTGATGGGGCTTGGTTGTGGAGTGGAGATTTTAATTGCCTGAGATACCCTACTGAAAAATTGAATGAGGCAAAGGTTAGAGAATCAGATACTCAAGATTTGGCGGAGTTGTGCGAGTAAACAGGGTTGGAAGATATTGAAGCAGGGGGTAATTACTTCACTTGGTCAGATCGTCACGATGAAGGAAGGCGCATTTGGTGTAAATTGGACAGAATTCTTGGAAATGAAGAGCTGTTGAATGAATTTCCTGTTATGCAAGGTCTGTTTCCGAGCCCGGGTATTTCAGATCACTGTCCCACAATTTATGTTCTCGGGTTATAACATCGAGTTAGAAAGTGGTTCAGATTTCAAGCCTTTTGGACGAAAACAGAAGAGTTTAAGAAGTGCATTTCTCAGAAATGGAGCAGAGGGAGTAAAAATCTTTTTGAATTTCAGAAGACCTTACAAACCTTAAAAGGGGATCTTAAGATTGCACTGAAAGACTATAAGGGAGATATGTCTGTTAGGGTGGAGCAGAGTTGGCAAGCCCTACTAGAGGCGCAAAGGCTTTTGTTCTTGAATCCTGAAGATGGAAATTTACGTGCGGTAGAAGAAGCGGAGTTGTAGAATTTTAGAAAGGTCTTGAAATATCAGCACATGTATAACTGTCAGAGGGCAAGGATCAACTGGGCTAAAGAGGGAGATCTTAACTCCAAGTATTTCCATTCAGTTGTTAGAGGGAGGCATAATAAGAGCTCGATCAGATGTGTTCGAATTGATGCATATATGTTCTCCTTTGATCTGTGAGTTATTAAAGAGAAGATGGTGTCATATTTCGAAGGTATTTTTAATGGGCCGTTTGAGAGAGTCCTTATTGACCTAAATTTGTTTGATTCAGTGCCTAAAGTTAGAGAAGAAGACTGTAGCAATTTGGTGAGAGATGTTTCCTGGAATGAAGTCACTGAGATTATCAGAAAGCTACCTTCTTGCAAAGCAGCGGGGCCCGATGGTTTAAATGCTGAATTTTACAAGGCCTCGTGGGAAGTTGTGGGTCCAGATTTGGTTAACTGCATTAGGGTCTTTCTCAAAACAGGAGTTATGCCGACAGGTATTAACTCTACTTATCTGGCGTTAATTCCTAAGGTTAGTAATGCTAGTAGCCCTAACGAGTTCCGTCCTATAAGTTGTTGCAATGTGGTGTACAAGATTATCTCATCGTTGTTAGCTAGCAGATTAAAGCAAGTGTTAAGCTATTTGATAAACAAGCTCAATCTGCCTTTGTGGAAGGGAGAAACATTTCATACAATGTGAGCCTAGTTCAAGAGTCGCTCTGTAATTACAAGAGGAAGCATGTGAGTAATAGATGCATGATAAAATTGGATATCAGTAAAGCTTATGACATGGTGGATTGGGATTTTCTATGTCAAGTTATGGAGCTTTTTGGGTTTCCAGCACAGTTTATCAAGTGGATTAGAGCTTGCATTGGTACTGCTAAATTTTTTGTTTTGATTAATGGCGGAATGGAGGGGTTCTTTGGCAGTACTAGAGGTCTCCGACAGGGAGATCCTATTTCTCTTTATCTCTTTATGCTTGTTATGGAAGTTCTGAGCAGAGTTCTAGGGAGGATGCGTGGCTCAGCTGGCTTCAGATATCACCCTAAATGTTCTAGAATTGGTTTGACTCATCTAATGTTTGCGGATGATGTGATTATTTTCTCTAAAGCCAATCTCGAGTCTCTAGTCAAGATCAAGGAGGCGCTGAGACTAATTTATTGTTGGTCAGGGCTTAAAGTTAGCGATGACAAATCAGCCATCTTTTTTGGAGGGTGCACGAATGCAGAGGAGATTAGGCTCGCCAGGGCTGTTAGCTTCCAAAAAGACCATCTTCCGTTTCTGTACCTCGGAGTTTCGCTGGATGGTTCTAGTCTTAAGGGTGGAGTTTATAACTCGATTATCGATAAGATGACTGGCAAGATCAAGTCTTGGTCAGCTAAGTTGCTATCCTATGCAGGGAGATTGGTTATTGTCAAGCATGTGCTTAACGCCATTTGCTCGTATTGGATGAGAGTGCTCTTGTTCCCAAAGTCAGTGTTAAAGAAGATTAGTCATTTGCAGAAATTACCTCTGGTCGGGGAGTAGTTCTGGTAAGAAGAACCTAGTAGCTTGGAAAGATGTTTGCTGTCCTAAGGAGAATGGAGGGTTTGGGATCAAGAGCCTTTGTGAGTTCAATAAATCTATTTCTATGGGGCAGATTTGGGACCTTGTGCTAAAGAAAGATTCTATGTGGATCAAATGGATGAATAACTATTATTTCAAGAACCAACCTTTATGGTTGGTCGAGGAAAAGGCTCATCACACTTGGGTGTGTAAAAAAGTTTTATGATTGCGGGATGATGCTCGAGCTTGTTTCATAGTCTCAAATAAACAGGGGGTGTTATGGAATAGTGGCAGCGACAGTTTTACAGCTAAAGGGACATATTGTTTGCTCAGACAACCAGTGCCTCTTAATGACTGGGCGGAGTTGATTTGGAACAAGATCTATATCCCAAAACATAGTTTTTGTGCTTGGCTTGCTATCTGGAATAGGCTTCCTACGAAAGATACCCTGATCTTTGTCTTGGGTGAGGAGATGGGGTGTTGTTGGTGTGATGATGAAGAAGAGAGTAGTCATCATCTTTTCTTCAATTGTAGAACGTTCAAACCAATTAGCATGTATTTGGAGCTTATTGGCATTCAAGCGAGATGGAATTCTTGGGATGAAGTGCTAGATTGGATCAAGAGAATAAGATAGAGATGCTCTGCTGAGAAGAATATAGCTTTCCTCATAATTAATGCAGCTATTTATGAATCTTGGAGGGCTAGAAATAGAAGGATTTTCAATGCAGACTTAGCGGCGGCGGAGCAGATCAAGTCTAGGATTTGGAATCTTCTTAGATTGAAACTTCAGTTGATCAAGAATAAGAAAACAGGGAGTGTTTTTTTGTAATTGGTTAGCTGTGAGAAATATGCCTATTCAGTAGTGGTGCTCCAGGTGCTCCTGGGCATTGTTCTTCTTAGGAGGCCTGTTTTTTGTTATTGGTTAGTGATAAGTCGTAGTTGTACGACTATTTTATATGTTAAAATCCCGTCTTTTAATGTTTGCCTGTATATTATTTCACTACCTGTGTGTAGTTTTCATTCTCAGGTGTATTTGGAGACCATAGAAGGAATATCGTCTAAAAGGAGCCTATTTGAAGATGTTTGGCGTCGAAAGAAATGAAGACCGAAATAATTGAAGTTTGAAGTCAATTCTCCGCGGAGGGCTCTAGGATTAAAAGCGCGGACGTCTATTGAATTATGGTAATGATTAAGACGTCCGCGGAAGCTATTTGAAGGAGACGTCCGCGCGGAAGCTGGTATCCAAATTTTCTAAAAATGGATTTGTAATATCGGGAAGGAAAAACAAATAAGAATTCGAGGAATCAGAATGGAAGGCGGCTGACCTCGAATTTCAGCAGAGAAAAGAGACACGTTTCGGGAAGAAACAACATACACGTTCGAGAGATTTAGAGAATTAGGGTTTGACCTAATTTTGGAGAAGAAAGCTGCAGCGCGGTGGAGAATTCACCATTAGTAATTTCGTTCTATTTTATTCATATAACTTCATGATGTATTCCATCGCAATGAGTAGCTAAACTCATATATGTAGGCTAGAACTCGACATTGTGATGTTTTGACTTGAGACCTATATTTATCTTTATGTTTTGCGTTATATTATTCTGCATGTTTATGGAATTGGTGTGCTAGCATAAGTGGAACCCTATCGGGGGAGCTTCTGTTAGTTTGTTGATTCCGATTGTCACAGTTTACTAGCAACCTAGCGGGGATAGCAAACTAGGACACGAGTAATATACCACTAGGATTAAAAACCCTAGGACAACTTGTAGTGCAACCTAGCGGGGAGCTCTAAGTTGTAAAATATTAGAATTCAAAACGGTTTGGTCCATGATTTAGTCTTGCATCACAATCAAAAGTACTAGCCTGCACTGTTCTTTAATATTTGATACTTGAATTTGTGTGATCATTCCTCTTGATAATT
Organism: Rhodiola kirilowii; assembly: GCA_033675215.1. Classification (NCBI taxonomy): domain Eukaryota; kingdom Viridiplantae; phylum Streptophyta; class Magnoliopsida; order Saxifragales; family Crassulaceae; genus Rhodiola; species Rhodiola kirilowii. Next base: position 25,357,533 of record CM066198.1, read on the forward strand.
GATCGTTGTTACTTGCTACTTGCGTTTTTAATTGACTTGTTGAATTTCAAACCCCCCCCCCCATTGTTACTTTTATACTTAGTGAACAGATTCTCACACCGATCTCTGTGGATACGACCCGACTTACCACTTGCTAGTCGGAGATAAAAAGAAATATTATTTTTGACGGGTACAACGATGCCCGTCAAATTTTGGCACCGTTGCCGGGGATTGGTAACGAAGAATCTTACTAAGTATTTACTTTCTTTTAGTTTTATTTTATTTTATTTTGTTTTTGTTTGGTTTTATGGTTTGCTATGTATTCCTATTATAGTGAACCATTTTATGACGACGCTGTTAATCAAAGACTACCACCCCCCAGAAATCAGAAATTTGTGAATGAGTATGCTAGACCTCGTGCAGCTAGATACGAGGATTACGAGGATGAGTTGGATCGAGAATACCTCGGTGGAGGAAACCGATATGGACAGTTACCTAGGCGTCGGGATCCGAGACGCACTATGAAAGGATTTTATGCACCGTATAGCGACGATGCCCCTTGGTGCAATAGGTTGGATGAGAACACAGAAGAAATCGAGATTAAGGAATTTATAGAGGAAATGAGAGGCATGTTCAAAGCACTCGATCAACAAGCTGAAGTCATTAACGAGCTAAAGGAGCAAGTGTCTCAACTTGACAGCGCCGTTTACGAAGGGCGAGAAGAAGAGCTGAATGAAGATTTGCCCTCAGTGGAGCAGGCGGACGTCTCAACAATTAACGCACGGACGCCTGATGAATTACAACAAAATACAGAGACATCCGTGGAATATATTCAGGAGACGTCCGTGGGTTACTCAGATTCTGGTAAGGAAATTCCAATTTCTAACACTCTTCTACCAATCCCAATGCAGGTGATAGCTCCTAAGGACCACCCAATTGACAAAGATGAGCTAGAAGGCAGATTGGAGGTGAGGAATGAGCAAAACGACCCAACGATGGAGAGCCCACTCACTACGAATCATGAGGCACCACCTGGAAAGAGTAAGGACCCAGGTACTCTCACAATCACCCGTGATGTTGATTCTTATATTTTGCAGATGGGAGATGCCAGCAATAACGGTCCTCTTGCACTCATTCTGGGACAATCAATCCTCTTGGCCAAAAGGACCAAGAATGACATGGGAACACGCTTGTTATCACTTGCACTTGCTGGCAAGACATCAAACTTCCATGATCACGCGGATTCCGACCGTCCATACATGAGGAAGCGACCGAGACATGGCACGATTGGATGGAAACCAGGATGGAGAGACACGAGAGCGCCACTCGATGAGGGCTATGAGTGTCACAAGGAAGTAAAGAAGTTTGACTTGGAGCAGCCATGGGATCCTAACTTGTGATCCCTAAAGAGGTAATGTCCAGCCAAGGACGTAAAACAAAGGCGCTTACCGGGAGGCAACCCGGTGTGTTTTTACTTTACACATGTTTGGAGTAGGTTAATTAGTGGAATTGGGAATCTGATAATGCGCTCCGAGTGCATTTCTTTTTCATTTCTGGTGGTTTCAGGAGATTAAACGAAGAAAAGAATTCTACATCAGTGCAGATCGCGCACGTCTTGACAGTTACATGCGCGGACGCCTTAACAATTATTGCACAATCAAGAGGCGTCCGCGACATCAAATGAAGAAGACGTCCGTGGTGCCTCGCAGAGCTCCACCACCACCAGACTATTAGGGGAGTACCAGTTCCTTTCGCTTTTTATTTATTATCTTTTATTTTTATTTGAGTCTGTTTTGTTTGTCCATCTTATCTCTTGAGTTGTACCGTGAGGACACGGGTGAATTTAAGTGTGGGGTGGGATGTTATAGAGTCAGTCGTGTGTCGTGTCTGTTTTAAATTTGTATGTTGCATGTTATGTGTCTTGATGAACTCGTGACGAACTGATGATGTACTGCTATGCTTGTCTTATATGTCGAAATCTCATTTCCAGCTTTTTATGACTATTGTGCTCATTTGAATAAAAATGCGAAATTTAAAAAAAATCGATGCTTTGTTCTTTCGAGTTGTGATATGCAGGGATGTGGAGTTGACAGAAATGTCCTGGAAAGGTACGACAAATTGCAGGAAGTTCTGAGTTTTTGGTTCTGATGATTGAGAAAAGCGGTGGAGGTTGACGCTTCACTAGCCTAGTCCTGAGAGTAGCTCCGTCACCAAGTTATACAAATTATTCATGCGTTCGCAGTGGTGGCGGGACAGAGAAAACGAACTGTCCATCTCTAGTCGGAGTAGCTGGGAATGGGTGGGTAACCCCTACCTTGCCTCATGCAGAAATGACGAGGATGAGAAACGAGAGGGACGCACTCCTATGCTGTTATCCGGAGGCTATGATTGGAGTGGTTCAAGGGCGCAAATGATTATGTGGACAAGAAACAAATTCAAAAGCCGAATGCAAACCATCAAGTAAGAAGAAAATCAAAATTTGATTGATTCAAGCAAGATGTGTAGTTTATCAAAGTTCATACAAATTAAGGAATTCAAGACTCAACGGTATGAAAGCAGTGAATTAATCATGTATCAGAGAAAGCCGCCGACTCAATCTAAAGACCAAAACTCAGAAAAGAATGCATTGTTCGTGGTACCTATAGGGGACTATCTCCCAAACATCCAAGGTCGTTTGAATTGCAACTCGCGGGGTAACAAGTATCGAAAAATCTATCTTTACTCGCATTGTTAGAATCTTAAGCATGATAAGATTAGTGGCTGGATTTGAGATTGAGATGTAAGGATTAGCATGACTAGTACATTGTAATTCATTCTATGGCTTTGTTCTTGTTCGGGACGAACAAGTTCAAGTGTGGGGTAGTTTGATAAGTCGTAGTTGTACGACTATTTTATATGTTAAAACCCCGTCTCTTAATGTTTGCCTGTATATTATTTCACTACCTGTGTGTAGTTTTCATTCTCAGGTGTATTTGGAGACCATAGAAGGAATATCGTCTAAAAGGAGCCTATTTGAAGATGTTTGGCGTCGAAAGAAATGAAGACCGAAATGATTGAAGTTTGAAGTCAATTCTCCGCGGAGGGCTCTAGGATTAAAAGCGCGGACGTCTATTGAATTACGGTAATGATTAAGACGTCCGCGGAAGCTATTTGAAGGAGACGTCCGCGCGGAAGCTGGCATCCGAATTTTCTAAAAATGGATTTGCAATATCAAGAAGGAAAAACAAATCAGAATTTGAGGAATCAGAATGGAAGGTGGCTGACCTCGAATTTCAGCAGAGAAAAGAGACACGTTTCGGGAAGAAACAACATACACGTTCGAGAGATTTAGAGAATTAGGGTTTGACCTAATTTTGGAGAAGAAAGCTGCAGCGCGGTGGAGAATTCACCATTAGTAATTTCGTTCTATTTTATTCATATAACTTCATGATGTATTTCATTGCAATGAGTAGCTAAACTCATATGTGTAGGCTAGAACTCGACATTGTGATGTTTTGACTTGAGACCTATATTTATCTTTATGTTTTGCGTTATATTATTCTGCATGTTTATGGAATTGGTGTGCTACCATAAGTGGAACCCTAGCGGGGGAGCTTCTGTTAGTTTATTGATTTCGATTGTCACAGTTTACTAGCAACCTAGCCGGGATAGCAAACTAGGACACGAGTAATATACCACTAGGATTAAAAATTATAGGACAACTTGTAGTGCAACCTAGCGGGGAGCTCTAAGTTGTAAAACATTAGAATTCAAAACGGTTTGGTCCATGATTTAGTCTTGCATCACAATCGAAAGTACTAGCCTGCACTGTTCTTTAATATTTGATACTTGAATTTGTGTGATCATTCCTCTTGATAATTGATCGTTGTTACTTGCTACTTGCGTTTTTAATTGACTTGTTGAATTTCAAACCCCCCCTCATTGTTACTTTTATACTTAGTAAACAGATTCTCACACCGATCTCTGTGGATACGACCCGACTTACCACTTGCTAGTCGGAGATAAAAAGAAATATTATTTTTGACGGGCATTGTTTTTTCTTAAGAGGCCTGTTGCTGTCGGTTTTTGGCAGTATGGTTTCCTTTGTTGGGTTTTGGTTGTTGCATTTGGTTGTGTGCTGTTGTTTTGTGTTGGTTGGCTATTTGCCCTTTTTCTTTGAATATATCGCCATTCAAAAAAAAATAACTCTAACGAATTTTTTGATTTTACCTCTCCATTAAAAATTATGATAGTTTGACCCTCAAATTAATAAAAATGGTAGTTTATGACGTTTTTGTACTTTTCGCATAAATCAATTGCGAATTTAAGATACAGTTCAGTTCACAGCTGCAGCAGCAGCAGACTGAGACCGAGTAGTTGTTGAGTTGCTTCGAAAATGGATCTCGCCTGTCTCCTCCAAACTCTTATTCCGTCATGGACCTCCGTAGTCAATCCATCTGTATCTTCTACAGTACAGACGGACTTGATGATGATGTGATTTTCCCCTTATGTTGCCATCGCTGTTGTTTAGGTTAAAATGCTGGTTTCGTACTTTGTTTAGCTAGGGTTGATTGGATCTATACTGCCTGGGAAGATTGTGCCTGGAGCTGTTTTGCCGGATGGGACTCTGGTTGCATTATAGATGCAATGGTCATTTATCTTACAATTTTTATTTTGGCTGATTTGTGGTTTATGCAATTAAAGCTGTGTGTAATTCTTTTAAGGAGATGTAACCAATTTGTATGGTTTACTAGCCGATAAAATTTTTCTTGAATTAAATGTCTCACCGCAGTCATATATAGTTTACAGATATTTGGGAACGGTGACTTTCTAGTAGTAATTTTAGTTGGAATTTAATTTTTGTTACGCGGCAGGTTTGCTGTCCCTACTATTATTGCTTGGATTCCTTGGCGTGGGAGTTTGGACAAATTACATATCACCAACTGTACGTGTTACATGTAAATCAGTCATTGGTTTTTTGTCAAGTTTGTTCGTCTGTACTTTTACCATCTTTTAGTTTTTTTTTAGTTGGTCATAGGGAAATATGAGGTTATTTTTTTAAGGAGACAAACATCTTCTAGATGAGAACAGAGTATTATTTTTGAAGAATTTATTTTTGCGTATGATATATACGGTTGGCGCCAAGTCGCTAACACTAGATGAATTCATTGAAGAGAAATCAGGAAAGGGGACATAAATTACCAGCAGTGCCTACAGATTACAGAACTGTTCTAGTAAAGCCATTTCTAAAATATGGGAGGACCTTCAGTCCTCCCATGGATAGGAGATAGAATAGAAGTAGAGAATCCTTTTTCTTTATTTTTGGTATTTACCATTATATCCAGTTCAGTCCTGTAAAAAGTATTGACATCGTCTACTGTTGATTGCAGAAAGAGGATGGAACCTTCTTGCAGCTACCTTTTTATTGAGTACATTTGTAAGTTTGTGATTTTGCTCAACAGATTCTGCCTTTTCATTGGTTTATATTTATTTGTTTAGTCATTGCTAGATCACTTTGGCTCTTCACATATGACATATCTGGTCAAATGTCCAAAGATAAGGGATCATCTTTAAAACCCCATGTCACCGGAAACTTCATGCATGACTGGTATTGCAACTGTCTCTAAGACATGACCTGCTTGTATGTCTGACAGATATATGTATCTAATAAAAAACTAAATTAGCGTAAGAATCTTCCGTAGTTAATGCTGCCCTGACAATTCTGCATGTGCAGCCTCAATGTGACTTTGTACAAATGTCAACCTGCATGTAGTCATACGACTGTGCTCCAGAGTTAATTTTACAATGTCGACTCTTCTGTTATCTCAGGTGGTTCAGAATACAACTAAATCCCAACTACCTGGGCCTTGATATCAAGTATGTTTTGGTTGTCAGTTTGATCCACTTATTTATAACATTGCAACAACCTGCTAAGTTAATATATTGAATATCTCAAATACAGAGTTTCTTTGTAACGGGTATCATTGATTTCCTTATTATCTTTTTGTAGGTTTTTGTTAGTGAGATCTGGGATGATGGGATGGCTTCTTATAAATCTGTCTGTTTCAGCAAAGTGTATTCGAGATGAGAACTTGGACCGATCAATGATCCTTTTCCAGATATTCTCCTCTGTAATTTTGAATTATTGTCATTCAGTTTTATCTTCCCTATATCTTGCTGCATCTTGCTGAAAATGTTGTTTGAATTTGTCAGCTCTACATCGTGGATTATTTCGTCTATGAGGAGTATATGACTTCAACGTAAGATCATTATCTTTCAGGATTCGTGCTTAATTCATCTGACAGTATACGGTCTTATGTACAGAATAACCAACTTATGTCCCATAGGTGTTATTTCTGTGCAGCGTGCACTATTATCACCTATCTAACGTCATAAACATAGAGGTAACTTTAACATTTACAGTCACTAAAAACGTATTTTCTGGATTGGTTGTAACTTGTATGGCATGTATTGTTCTTATGCCTACTAAATGCTTACAAAAGGTTTTAGCCGTAGCTGATAGAAACTGTTATCATCTTCTACAGGTTGGACATTATTGCAGAGAGATTAGGCTTCATGTGTGTCTGGAGATCTAGTATGGGTTCCTTTCACTTTCAGTATCCAGGACAGCACTTTAGTTTGAATTACACGCCTGACTCGTATAGTTTTCACAACTAGTCTGACTGTTGGCATGACGATGTTTAGAACTATCCTATGTGATCAAAACGACAACTTACTGGATTCTTGTTGTTTATTGATTGTATTTAGGGTTGGTGGCTTTTGAGAAACAAGGTGGAGCTCACAGTCCCTGCTCTTGTTGCAAGTTGCATGGTATTCTTGATGGGGGTACGTACGTACATACACCATCATATCCATGAATAACTTTTTATAGGAGTGTCACGCTTCCTCGTTGTTTTCTTGAAACTTTTACTAACTAGTTTGCTACTTGGGTGATTTTTGATAGAGCTGAAAAAAACTTTATTTAACTTTATTTAATTTAATTTAACTTTACTGAACTTTATTTTACTTTATTTAACTTTACTCAACTTAAAAAAATTAATTTTTTTGAATAAAGGTGTTTAATTTAAGTTTTTAATTCTGTTAAACTAAAAAATTAAAATCTGAAATTTTTTATTTAATTTAATTTAACTTAATTTATCTTAATTTAATTTTATTTAACTGAAAAACATGAAATTTAAGCTCTACGGAACAGACCCTTAACAGATACAAAGTATTTAGGGGTGCCAACAAGCAAAAGCACATATTCAAGAAAGATCCAAAAGGACCTATATGGGGCTCAGCCCCAAAGTGATTGGCGGAAAGTTGCTTGCATCTGGATATTGGTAAAATGCTTACTTGCAATAAATATAGTTACTAAATGTGTCCCATGGGAGAATACTGTACACCAGCTAGTAGTTTTGATGTGTTTGAGAGTGAAATTTTTGAACATAACCCAATCCCAGAGCTAATTACTTTTCTTCACACAATGCTAATTCGTCATGGCTGAAGTTTATTACTAAATGGAATGGTGATCTGTTACGTAGCTGGCTAAAGGTGTAAGCCGCTAGTGCAAAACAATGGCGTGCTTTATCCGTAATTCACCATCATTCTTCTGAGCTTTTTTTTAAATAACACTTTGGTTGATTATTCGAAGATGTTGTTCGAAGATGTTGTTTCCATTGATATACATGTTTTCTTTAGAAGGCCACTCTTCAATCAAGTATTTGGATGAAGCTTAGTTTTATAAAATCCCCTCCCTTCATTGGTTGATTATTTGGAAACAGTGGGATAGCACGGCACTGCAACTATCTTGAGGACTTGCTACTGGCACTTTCCTTCAGTTTTCCGTGTGGAATTAGGTATGAGATAAATATTGAAACATATACTCTTTTTTTTAAAGTGAAATATATAGACTTTTGGTGATATAAAATTTAACAGTCTTTTCGTGCTTATGCTACAGTTCTCCAGTCCCATATGTTTACCCCATTTATCTCCTCATCCTGCTTATATGGAGAGAGCGATGAGATGAAGCTCGGTGCGCACAAAAGTACAGAGAGATTTGGGAAGAATACTGTAAAATTGTTCCATGGAGAATATTGCCGTTTGTCTACTAAATGCACAGCAATGTGCCAAACCTCCCATATCAAGGTTCGTGTCGACCCTTGTTGTTGTACACCAAAATTTAAAATTATCTTCATGTCTATGACCTCAAAATGTCTTTATGAGATTCCTCAAATTTTACTCTATATGCAACCAATGTGGACACATGAAACATGAGTTTGAACCAATAACATCACAAGGGAAAATTTATTGTAAGATGAGTGGCCAGTGAAGGGCCATAACCGTGAGTGAGTTAGCTAAGATCTACTTGAATGCTACAGTTGACTTGCTCTTTCCCAAAGTCAAAACCTTTGTACATTTCCTACATTGCGGCGTCCATTTATGCTTACCAATTGTAGTAACAACTACCTATTTGACTTGGACCACGTTAGCTAGATCTTTTCTTTTATGTAGGTGTCATGTTCTTTGCGTCTTTAGTCAACCATTTACAATAAGTTGTTTTGATTGCTTAATTAGGTCCCCATGTTTTAGGTGCAGGGCAGTATCTGCAAAATTGTAATGAATTTCACTGAAATTTGTTACAGTTTTACTTTTTTTTTGGAATGTTTTTAGAGCGATTCATATTCCCTCCAACCAAGCTATTTATAGTCATTCGAAAACGACTGTTTTATTAAAACTACGTCGTTTCATTAATATAACCCCTAAATTGATAACTGAATCATTTTTAAAATTACGCACAGTTTTATTTTAAAATACATTAAAACATGCCGTTTTCTCAAATTACTGTTAATAGCTTGGCTGCACGCGATTTTATTCCGTCGTAAAGTTAGCTAAAAATTCATTCATTTCAATTACCTATAATACTTATCCAGAGGGAATAAGACTGTTGAAAACTATCTACCAAATTCTCGCCTAATCGAAATAATTCATTTGGACGCTTGTATTTGTTTTATTTTAACTAACCTACATGTAAATATATGCAACTCATCAAAAAAACAACAAGAAGTGAAGTAAAGTAAGTATGATGGTTTAGTTTGGAGTAGTGGTTTTGCCCACTTGGGGACATTGTTTGGGGCAGCTACTCCATCCACCATTTGGATGGACTCGGACTCCTTCCACGCTTTCCCCCATAATTCATAAATACAGTCACCTGTCCTTCTCTCAATACCTATTCTACTTCTATCAAAAAAAAATATGTATTCTACTTATACACTACACTCATCCATCCCTCAACTTTCTCTAATGTTCTTAATGAAACGTCTTATTTGTTTAGAAGGACTAATACAATCCTGGAGAAATTGGAAGTATGTCGTCATAACTTACGAAGTTTCGGAGGTTTTGCAATAACTAGAAGTTTTATTAGAAAAAAACAACAACGAGGCGAGCAGGGACAGATCCGAGAATTAAAATGAGTGACAAATGAAAATGGATTACATCATAAAAAATAATTGTTTCAAAAAATTATATTGCATTAAAATGAAGAACACCTTGTATGCACTAAATTTTGATTTTATCTTCTATCTTATTGTGAATAGCACTTTTCACTATATTCGTCCATGTAAAAGAGCAAACTGAAAGAGTAAACAAAAAAATAGTACCACCTTATACAACAACAACAAAACATGTTTGATTTTTTTTTAAATCTGGTCTATCAATGACAAAGCCCAAAAAGTAAACAGATTCAAAATTTAATACCATAATGTAATTGGTTCAAATACAAATTTTCAATTTGGAAGCCCCTATAAAATTAGCATAGTTTAATTGTTTGATGTACATTAGTACATAACACACTAAAGACAGCGCTTTCGATAAGCGATGTCATTCAAAAACGGGTCATTAGACAGCGCTGCGTCAATAAGCGCTGTATTATATGTACTTTAGACATCGCTTCATGTAGAGGCGCTGTTTTCTATAAGCGTTGTCATTTAGCTACACTTTACACTGCACTTTTTTTGTAGGCGCTGTCTTAAGTGAACATTAAACATCGCGTGTATGTGAATCGCTGTCTAAAGTTAATCTAAAAACAGATCTGATTTCATTCTCGTTTTTTGCTTTTCACTCGACATATCTCACCATCGTCGACGAAATTACCTCAACTTTTAAGTTCTCACCGTCGTCGTGTTCTTCACATCGTAGCCAAGGTGAGTTTAGTTTGTTCAGTTTGAGAAACCTCATCGTTGTCGTCGATTTCATTTGGTGTTTGAGTTTGTTAATTTGTTCAGTTTTTGATTTTGTTCGAGGTTGTTGCTTTTTGTTTCGTCTGATTTCGTTAGGGTTTTCACAGTACCTTCGATACCAATTTTGAAATCTCTAGTCCGATTTCCGATTATGCATTCGCATTCTGATTTCGTTTCGTTTAGTATTCTCTGCGAAATCCACCGATATAGCCTTGAGGTAAGTTGCAACCGAAATCCACTGTCATTAGGGTTCTGAAATCCCATTGATTTTTAGTGAGTTAGTTTGTACATGATGCAATGAAGTTGTTGATTTTGTTACTTGTTTGTCAGTGAATTAGTTTTTTTTATCAAAGCATTGAAGCAAATAACTTGCTGGTGGTTAGCTCCCAAGTGAAGGTGAGTGACGCTTGTTTAGTTTACACTCATACCTTGTCAATGTGTATTTTTGTAAGCAAATCATAATGAACCTTACTGTCATGTTGCAGGAGTGAACTCATAGTTGAAACGGTAGCGGGGAATGTTCCGGGTTTTTTATATATAAGGTGAGCTCAAATTGATAACAATCCAAATATTTAGGAATTAATAATTGGTTGTGTGAGACTTGTTGACAGTGTGGATGGATGAAGATTTGAAAAGGGGTTAGAGTGTGTAAGAAACGTTTGTGTGTAGATGTTAAGTGTATGACTTTCTGTTAGGGGACATGTACTTTGTGTGTCATAGAATAATATTTTATGTTGCTACTGATGTATTCTTTTGATGTCATATTGGTGGTATTGTGTAGTATATGTCTATATATTGTTGCTCTATATAGTTTGTCTTCCTTTCTTGGAACGAAAGAATGTGACGGTATTGAATAGCAAATAACAATTGTTTTGAAATTTGAACTTTCATAGTCAATATGTTTCGTGTGATTATAATTCAATTCCATTTTCAGTGCCCAAAACAGCCCTTAAAGAGCGAAGTATGTGGCTATTATGTCCCGCAGGCCGCAATACATTCGTGACATAATCAAGTTCTTTCAAGCTACCAATGGATTGCTTTAGGACGACATCAGACACGTAAGTATATTCAGAGACTTGATTGATCAATACCAATTTGGGGTGTCCATAAACTTTCTAACTTTGAACTTTTTTTCAGCGTTTCCCTATAGACTGACAACACTGTGATAACGATGTGCTAGATGATATGAGGGACGATTTTGAGACTGTATTGATTACTTACGTGCGGCAAGTAATTCATCCGTTATAAATATTAAGTTTATTTTATTATTGCTCGAATGTTGTTGTAAAACTAAAACATGTCAAATATCGAAACATTTGGACATGTATGAATGTAAATGCGTTGTAATATTGAGCAACTGAATGTAATTTTCTGTTCAGCAAATGTATTTTGTAATTGGTGGTTTGATTCTTAGCAAATGAATTGTGCAGGGGGGAAATTGAATCGATTCCAGCAAACTTGCCAATTCTTTTTCAACTTATAGATATCGCTTCATGGAAAAGCGCTGTCTAATGTGACACTTTAGACAACGCTTTTCCATGATGCGCTGTCTAAAGAGTCACTATAGACAACACTTTTAAATGAACTGATGTCTTAAGTCGAGGCTTTAGACAGCGCTTTATGGATAAGCGCTGTCTAAAGTGTCTGGTTAGACAACGCTTCCCAGGAGAAAAGCAATATCTAATGTCCACGCTTTAGATAGCGCTTACCCATGAAACGATGTCTAAAGCCTCGACTTAAGACATCGGTCGAATAGACAGCGCTTGGAGAAGCGATGTCTAATGTCCAAAATAAGTGTTGTCTAATGTGTGTTCTGTACTAGTGGTAATTGCCATAAAGGGTGTGGTCTAGTGGAAGAATTCCAACCTTGCATTCACAAAGTTGAGGGTTCGAGCTCCACCCATGGTACTTTTCTCACAATTTTGTGAGAATTTTCTCTTCCTCTTCCTCGTCCCGCCTCGTGCGTGGATGTTTCCTACATCCCTCGTGGATGCTTTCCTCTTCACATCTCGCGCGTGATGCTGTTTACATCCCTCGTTGATGCTTCCTCCGGCCGTAAATATGAACTTGTCGTGTCTTGCAACGGTAAAGGTGCCCAAGGTGGTTTGAGCTCCAAGTGTCGAAGAATTTACGGATGATGATTTGGGGTAGATGTGCGGATCCATACATGGTAAAGGTGTTGAACCTGGCATGCGCTTCAGAAGTGGATAAATGTACCAGATGATTTCAGATCCGATCGAGATGCCTAGCTAGAGCTTCAGATATCAATATATATATATATATATATATATATATATATATATATATATGTACTAGATAATAAGGTGACTTATGCAGTGTAATATTCGAGTGTTGTACCACCTTATCAAAAAAAATTGCTTAATGTAATTAATGTTAGTTTAGACTATTGAATTTGAACTTAATGTTAAATATTAAGTTAATTTCATTATATAAATATTAAATACACATGCTTATAAAAAATTGAAAAAGCTGGGGTGACAAGTGTCACCCGACCCTCACATAGTTTCGTCCCTGGCGTAGCGTTCGATTGAGAATTCATAAAAATTTCGAGAACTTGAGAATTCAAATGCCATCATTAGATCATGATGCATCTTTAAATCTGTATGTGACAAATGTCCAAAAGGTAAAGTCAAACTTGTTGACTTTGACTTTACAGTATATGCATTTGAATATGTACATGGGACACACGTCACCACCAAAATAACTTGATGATGCATTTCTAAAGATGAAGATTGGGTCCTCAAGTTCTAAAAAAAGAGTTCTCATTTAAGCGCTCCTCTGTAACGTGTTGCAAATTTAATTTTCTAAAAGGCGCCTTTGAAAGAACTTAGGAAGTTTTGAGCAATTAACGTTGAGTTGATTGTCGTTTCGTCAAATGTAGTATTTAATTGAACAAATACTCAGGGAATTCTGTTGAGTATGAACCAATTAGAGAAATGTTTCAGGTCACCTGGGAGAAGAGACAAATGTGAATTATATGAATATCGAACTATGACTTATAAGTGATAAGAGATATCTTTTCAGTCATATGGTGCTACAATCATATATAAGCTAAAGAAATTCAATGTATTGATCTAGTTTGGGCGGAAAATTACTTTCCTCAAATACGGCTTTCACATAAAATCATCTTTACTAAGAGTCGGACGACATATTCTTCCTCGAAAATCACCTTTTGGGAAGTCAAATGTTACAATTCTTTTTTTTTTTGAAGAAAAATGTTACCATTCTCAAGAAAAAAAATCAACTTAACTCATCTAAAAAAAATCCAAAGGACATTTCAAAGCATGAAAATCTCAAAATTTCTATAATCCATATATAAGTGTGATTAAAAATATCTACGAAAGTTCAAATAATTGATTAACTATCCTTTGTGAATAAAAGGTAACTTTTTTCCTCTTTCTCCTCTGTCAAACCTTCTCGTCTCTGTCGCCACCAGTTCTTTTCTTCTTCGATATCGACTTCCGTTTTTTTTCCCGTTCTTCATTTCTTCGTCGTTTATTGGCAAGGATGGCTTCGTCGGTAGCCCTGGCCACCACGCCACCGTGATTGCTGAGCTATATATATGGGGAGGCTTGGAACAGTTTTAGGTTTGGTGGTGATGGGGTTACGCGGGCTTCCGGCAGGTGGGGTGAGATGGAGGGAGTTTGGTTGGGATACGGATCTGATGCTGGGGATGAGTAGAGCTTCGGGCGGTGGAACGCGGTGGCGCGGGAGCAGAGGTAAGGGGAGTCTCTATTAGTTCTTTTTTGGGTGTTTTTCCGGATGTTTATATGTGTTATTTTTATGGTGTTCTCCCGATGTTTATATGTGTCCCCGCTTAAGGGAGTCTTCTCAGTCGGATTCGTCCTGACTGGTTGTTATGCTTTTTGTCCAGTTTTGTTCTTTTACATTGTTGTTAGTTGGTTGGTTGACGGACCAAGCACTGTGGCGTTGAGGCGAAGTGGAGCAGTTGTCCTTTTCTAGTCACGTTTATATTGTTGGGACATGTTCTTAGCTGTGAATTTAATTCACAGTTTTAAGTCCTATGTTTCGCTGTTGTTTTTGCAAGTCTGCACCTGCATTAGCTCAGTGGTTTGTGAGAGGATAAGGATAATAGAGAGAGCTTACAGCTTTGCAAAGAACTGGAAGTAGGCAAAGTCATAGTTGAGTCTGATTGTTTAGAAGCGGTGGCTAATCTTTGTGCTTGGGGCAATGACGCAGCTAGTGAGGTCTTAACCGAAGCGCGTCAATTTCTGGTTGAAAACTATTTCCAAACCCTTTCCTAGGTCTAGGCTTGTCCTTGACCTTCGAGAATTTCTTGAAGGACTCCTTCTTTGAGGGTAAAGTCCTGCTAAAAAAAGAAAAAAAAAAGCGATGGCTGTAATCAACCGTATATACATCCATCCTTTTGGAGCAACAGAATGATTGCAAGATTTGCAAATAGGATGCAGTGGTCTTGGGCAAAGAACTGATGCATGCCCATTACTATTACTTTCCAATTTCAAGACTCTTGTTTTTGTCCCCATTTATATATCTTATAAAAAAAGGTGACTTTTTGTCTCAACATTATCACTATTGATAATCACATTTCCATTAGTCAAACAGTCATCCATTCATGAATCTAAATATCTAACGTCGATAAGAGCATCCCTACCATGATTTTTTTATCATAGAAAAATACCATGAGAGATGATCAAAAAAATCATGCACCCCCACCATGATCTTTTTGATCATAGATTTGATCATCCCATGATTTTTTGTAAAAAAGATCATCTCATGATCAAAAAAATGGATTTGCTCATGAGTCGTGAACCAATCGCAACGCGACATGTGTCCTATGTAAGAAACAGTATAGTTTTTATTTTGATCTTGCAATTAATATATCTTCTAAATTACAAAGTAAAAAAATCAAAATAAATACCAATATTCGTAATTTTTTGAGCTCTATAAAACGAGATACGATTTGATATATTTTTATTAATCTTAATATTTATGGGCTATAATTTATGTAGTGGTGAGAGAGACTGATGATAAACTTTTTTTTTGATCACGAGTGGGGTGCATGTGATTGATTTGGTTAGAGCTCAGCAATGGGCCGGGTCGGGTCAGCCCGACCCCTTAACTACCAAACCCGAACCTCAATTTACAGCACTCTACCCGAACCGAATGTAAATAGGGGCCGGGTCCGGGTCGGGTCATGATAAATTTTATAAGCCCATAGCCCCTCAAAGCCCTTCCAATTTCCGGGTAGATCGGGCTCGGGTCGGGTTTGACCCGAGTATCACCTGTTTCGAAATAATAGGCACTGACAAAACCAAGTAAAATCGATTGCTATTTATATAGCATTCAACTACTTCTTTCCAAACATCTGGTCGATGTGGGATAGAAAACAACGCAAGCTACCATTACATCATTCATGATTGGGAATAAGATTCCTGCTTGTTATGGCAAAAGGCAAGCTGCTTTCAAACATGCATATAGGTCATAGAACATATTTTGAAAATAACATTCCTTCAGCGTTTATCCATATACATCTGTCTGCACAGTTTTTATAACCTTCTTTCTAACTGTATCAATAGGTTGGGCGATGTGGGACTTATTGTATAAGATTTAACTGGTTATTTATTTGTGCTGTCACGATCCAACAAAATGGATAAGGCAGCGTCCCACAATTATAATGAGTTGATTAGGCCAATATATCAGCTGGTAAACATAGGGTCAACCATTTGTTATGATAGAAAGGGTAGTCGATTCCAGAATATATAAACTTCTTTGTTTTAGTTAGTGTATCATGCGACGATGTGGGTTGTGGATTGATGTTGTAATACAGCTTTCCAAAGTAAATATCCCACATCGGTTACATCATGGTAATCTGTGTTCATAATTGTGTATAAATAGAAACCAAGTCCTCAGAAAACACTATCGGCTTTGGCATTTGACATATAGTCAAGTAGTGCTAATTAATAGACCGGGCTTAATTTTCGGGTCGGGTTTCAAAAGCCAAGCCCTAGCCCTACCCTTGACCCTTCGGGTCGGGTATGTCTTCGGGTTCATGTCGGGTCGGGCTGGGTAAATACCAGGGCCGGGTCTCGGGTAGCCCGTGGGTCATATGTGGCCCAAGGCCATTTGCCGACCCCTAGATTTGGTCATGAGGATGATTAGATGAGAGAGAATGACATGATTTTTTTGATTATGATGAGAATGCTCTAAAAACTCCATTCCATAACATTCCCACTTTCGGCCCTTACTTTATGCAAAGCTAATCACCACCACCACATACTATATTACAAACTTTTCATTCAGCCTTTTTACATCAATGTCCACTAGCAACTAGTGGTCAATCGTTTGGTGAGTCCATACATCAAAGCAACAATTACTCCTTCCAGTAGTGATATTAGATCGAATATGTAAATGAGACACATGTCAATATGATAATAATTTGTGAATGCATTTTAAAGAGTTCAGATTAAGTTTTTAAATTTTTGAAATATAGGTAGATTCTATTTGAGCAGTCCTCTGGCCTCTAATAATATAACATATAATTTTCTTGATATTTAAACTTAATATTCAATAAATTATATCATATTAAAATAAAACTAAACTAATTTATCAGCCATATATTTATTTAACTGCAGTATATTTTAATCTCAATAAAATAAAGTAATTCGGCGATCAATCAGACTTTATATATAGTGGCACACACCCATTTGTCATATTTCTAAAAGCTCAACCCAATCTCATCTTCTTCATCTTCATCATCATCATCATCATCATCAGCATTCAGCAGTAGCGCAAGATCTCTGCAAGTGCTGAAAAATGCAGCACACCTTTGTTTCAACTGTAAGCCAGTAGCCATTGCTTCCATCATCATCCATGGACATGTCCATTGCTTCCCCACAAGCCCTCCTCATCTATCTCAACCTCCTCCTCCTCCTCCTCCTCCTCCTCCTCCCGTTCTTCATCTCAGCCGCCGCCGAGGGCAGCCAGGGAAACGTATCTTTTGTCCACGAGCTTAAAAAAGGCTTCAGAGCAAGCTTGGATCCATCAACCTACGACTCATTCCAGCCACTGTTAACTGACACAACCCTCAACTTCACATTCGGCTTTCTCCGAGTTGATCAAAACCAGCTCGCACTAGCAGTCCTCCATGTACCCTCCGCCCAGCCCCTCTGGCTTTTCCACCCATCAACCCGCTGGTCAAAGTCGGTTCAGTTGACCTTCAATGGCAGTTTGGTAATTTCAGATAGTTTAAGGGTAGTTTGGTCTAGTGGTACAAACGGCGACCGTGTTATCCTCTCCAACACATCGAATCTCGAGATTCAGCGCAGCGGAAATGACAATACTACCCTCTGGCAGAGCTTCGATTTTCCGTCGGACACACTTGTTGAAACTCAGAATATGACGGCCAACATGACGTTAAAATCTCCCAACGGGAAATATGCGATGAAACTGGGCGACAGGTTTTTCGGTTTATACTCGGAAATCGGGTCAAGCCCGGGTCAGATTTACTGGAAGCATAAAGCGATGGAGATCAAAGCGAAGATAATCGAAGGTCATGGTCCGATCCGGATCCAAATCAACTCCGACGGATACCTCGGGACCTACCAAGCGACCTCCATCCCTGTAGATATACAGCCCTTCAACTCATTCCACCGATCCGTCGACAGCTTGCTAATCCTCAAGCTCGAATCCGACGGAAATTTACGCGGATACAGCTGGAATGGAACGAGCTGGGAGCTCAATTTCCAAGCGATTCAGAGCCAGTGCGATTTACCCAGCCCCTGCGGTCCACACGGGATCTGCGTACCAGGAAAGAGCTGCGCTTGCATCGATGAACGAGTCGCTTACTCTGACTCGAATCAATGCACATCGCAGCGAGAATCCATCTCCGCCGCAGGATGCGGCAGCTCTGCCAAGCCTTTTTCGGTTTTGAGGAGAACGGGAGTGGAGCTTGCGTTTAAGGAGTACTTAGACTTCAAAACGACACCGTCTTTAAAACAATGCGAGGAGCTCTGTGAGCGAAATTGCAGCTGTTTGGGTGCGGTTTACAGTAACTCGTCCGGATTTTGCTATATCCTTGATAATGTTATTCCGGGTTTGGTAAGTGTTGAGGATGAGAGTAGAGTGGGGTATTTCAAGGTTTGGGAGGGTGTCAAAGACAAAGAGCACAAGGCGTATGTGGGATTTAGGGTTTTTGTTGGGGTTGGGATTGCAGTGATTTTGGTGGTTTTGGGTGTGAGTGGATTTTTGGGTTATCGGGTATGGAGGCGGAGGAGGGATCTTCAAAGTATGGTTGCGGAGGAGGACGGCGAGGTTGGCACTGGTTTATATAAGCATTTGGATAGTTTTAGGTCGATTGAGTTGAGTGTGAGTAGTAGACGAATGGATGTTTGATCACGTCCTAATTGTTGATAACAAGTTTAGTTCACGTCCAAATATTATATTTTTGGTACAAAATATTTGTCCAAAATTTCGTAATTTAATATTTTTATTTACGATAACTTATATATACGAAGAAAAAGAATTCGGTGCAAACAATATATATTTATAAAAATTATACACATCAATGATAGTCCTTGATTTGGTCATTTGGATGTATGAGATCAAATTTCGTCGTATGGATAAATTTTCAGAGCTGAATTATAAATCAATTTTGATGAAATTTGATAAATTATAATCCACTTTAAACAAATTTTATAATTTACACCCAAAATATAATTTGCACAGTTGCGCATAATATTTATTCTAACACGAAACTTTTGATACTACACAAATCAATTTTCCAATTGAATCTTAGAGGACTAAGGGCATCTATACTCATGATCTTTGAAATAAGATCATCAGCTTTTTTTCTTTTCTTTTTTTGATAAGAGATCATCAGCTTTTTTTTGTCCTTTACATTATCTGACAATCTTTTTTCAATGTCGTGCCTTCATAGTGATGAAATGAAAAAATATCAGAACATTCTCTACACTTATATTATATCTTTTTTTCAATTTTTTTATTTGTGATTTAATTTATCAAACATTATATGATATTATATTATATTTATATAATATGGGTTTCTATAAATAGAGTCCAGAAAAATAAAAATATTGATATATTTAATTATTTTTCATTTTAAATTTTATGATTTATCAGACTTTTAGTAGTTATAAATATGATTTTCTAGCTTTATTACATTTATTGTGGACCATGTTATTATCTTCATCCAATTGGAAAGTGCCACATGTCCAGAAGATGCTCATAATCGGTCGTCATATTGATCGTATCATACCAAGTTTTGACGACCGTGATCGGACAATCTTTAAATTCTAACCTATAAAGAAGGAAACTTAAAAGATTGCATATACAATCTTTAAAAAATTGCTTATTAAGCAGGCGGTTCTAAGGTGTCCCGGGTCCCGGGATTCTTCTCACTTTTGAGCAAGTTTTTTCAATATATTGTTATATTAAAAATGTCGGCAAATTTTGATGAAACAATCTATATTCGGTTGTCATTTTTGTGAGCTTAGCCTTCGAATTTTAATTTGAAATAAATATAAAAGTTATAGAACATTCAATTATTTTTCTATCCATATTTAAATCATCTTAAACGGACACCGGATGACGACTTTATTAACTTTAGAAGAATGGCTCATACCCCACAATTTCGGCAAATTTCAATCAATCATCTATCTTTGGTCGCTGTTTTTATCAGTTTAACCTCTGAATTTCATCTTTGAGAAAATATGAAAGTTATAGAACATTCAATTAACTTTCTAACCGTATATAGATCATCTTCAACGGACACCGGATGACGCCTCTATGAGCTTCAGAAGATTGGCTCGGATCCCTCTCTATTTCGGCAAATTTCAATTAATTATCTATCTTTGGTCGCTATTTTTATCAGATTAGCCTTCAAATTTCATCTTGAATTAAACATGAAAGTTATAGAACATTCAATTAGCTTTCTATCCATACATCAATTGTCTTCAACGGACAAACGCATGACGCCTCTATGAGCTTCAGAAGGTTGGTTGATCATTAGCGGACTTCAAACATACGAGAAATAACTTTTATAATCAAATATAAGAAACATATATATATTTAAATATATATATACATGAATTCTTTTGACAAATTCGACCTATCGAGAAATTTTTTTAGGACCCCTTTATACGAAGCTCTGGATCCGCTACTGTTATATTAAAGATGGCCTAAGCAGTGATTCAAAGAAAATAAAGGTCAATATGGCTTAAATTAAAATAAGGTAGCAGAAAGAGGGCATAGCACTTACCAACAGGCCGTACTGGGCCTTTTTGTTGGAGTAACCAAGGCCCAAATTTTATTTTGGCCCAGTCGACCAAAACATCAATTTCGTCGACAGATGGTCTGATGCCACCAAGCGTAACGAGTCGCACCAGTGTCGGATCGGAGGCAGGCAGCCAACCAAACGCCCGCTCCTCGTCTCCTAACTTATTCCCCACGCATGTTCCAGCGCCTTCTATAATCTTCAACCAAAATATAAACCCACCGCCTCATCCCAAACCCTCCACCACACCACACTTGCTAATCTCCTTCATCCATCGTTCCGCACAGCAACCATGTCTTGCTACGAAGGAAAATACACCGGTGAGTATCTGCTGCTTCGTCGATGGACTTTCTATGCTTTCGTTGCCTGTATGCACTTTTGATATGTGTCGCTGCTTTTTTCTTCTTTGTAATTTTGTCTTAATTCTGATCAGTTCAGTGACCAGAAGTTTTGCAGCTCACACAGATTCAAAATTTAGGTCACCTTCCTTTTGAACTTTAAATTCTAAGTGGTTCGTTTTTTTTTTTTGATAACACTAAGTTGTTCGTTTTGATTATTCATTTGAGTGTTTGAATTAATGACTTATTAATTTAGAATAATAATTGTCTGGTTAAGTAAAAGAAAAAAATCAGTGAAGTATTTGATTAAGTTGATCAGTTGAGATAGAACATAATCCTCCGGACTTATATATTGCTGTAATTTGATTTGTAGAGGAGCTGATTAAGAATGCTGCCTACATTGGCACACCTGGGAAGGGCATTCTTGCTGCTGATGAATCTACTGGCACAATTGGCAAGCGCTTGTCAAGTATTAATGTTGAGAATGTCGAGTCCAACAGGAGAGCTCTCCGTGAGCTCCTCTTTTGTACTCCTGGCGCCCTTCAGTATTTGAGTGGTGTCATTTTGTTCGAAGAAACCCTCTACCAGAAAACTGCAGATGGTAGTCCTCTAATTGAATTAAACTGACGATGATGTTGTCCTGTCTCCGCGCTGACTTGTTATCTTCGTCGATGCAGGCAAGCCTTTTGTCCATGTTCTCAAGGAAGGTGAAGTTTTGCCTGGAATTAAGGTGGACAAGGGCACAGTTGAGCTTGCTGGGACCAATGGGGAAACCACAACCCAGGGTCTTGATGGGCTAGCTCAGCGTTGCCAGAAGTACTATGAAGCTGGTGCTCGTTTCGCTAAGTGGCGCGCTGTGCTCAAGATTGGTCCAAACGAGCCATCCCAGCTCGCTATCAATGAAAATGCGAATGGACTAGCACGCTACGCCATCATCTGCCAAGAGAACGGCCTTGTCCCAATTGTCGAACCTGAGATATTAGTCGATGGGTCACATGACATCGAGAAGTGTGCCGATGTGACTGAACGCGTCCTTGCAGCATGCTACAAAGCTCTCAATGATCACCATGTTCTTTTAGAAGGTACCTTGTTGAAGCCCAACATGGTCACTCCCGGGTCAGATGCCAAAAAAGTCTCCCCTGAGATAATAGCTGACTACACTGTACGGGCCCTCCAGAGGACTGTACCTGCTGCTGTTCCGGCTGTAATGTTCTTGTCTGGTGGCCAGAGTGAGGAGGAAGCTACTGTAAACCTCAACGCCTTGAACAAGTTACAGACCAAGAAGCCCTGGTCGCTTTCTTTCTCATTTGGTCGCGCACTGCAGCAGAGCACTCTCAAGGCATGGGCTGGGAAGGAGGAAAATATTGCCAAGGCACGGACTGCCTTCCTGACAAGGTGCAAGGCCAACTCTGAGGCGACACTGGGAACCTACAAGGGGGATGCACAGCTCGGTGAGGGCGCTGCCGAGTCTCTTCATGTCAAGGACTACAAGTACTGATCAGATTTTGAGCCGTCGTGGTCCTAGGAGTTGGTGGCCAACTTAGTAGAACTCTTAAGAGTCATCGTCTAAGTCAGTGTAACACCAATAAATTCCTGGAAAAGATGTTCCAGTATTGTCTTATGTCAGCAATGAGTTGGGATCCTATCTGTTATGTTGTCATGGTGTGTCCAAAATCCTTAAATTTCACTCTACAACTTTGAACAAATTTTTTGAGTTTCTCTACGATTTGCCGAATACCGGTTGGAAACTCATATTTCTAAAATAGGCAGTTTGAAACTCGTATATTCTTTTTTTTCCGATAAGCATGCCAACAGGCTACACAGGACTTCTCGCTTGAGAAGGGCACAACGTAAAGTTGGTCGGTACAAATGTCGACACTCATTACACAAATGAACGAGCAACATGCCTAGCTAAAAGTCCAGACTAACCTGGCCCTAATGACGGCCAATACAACAATCTGGACTTACCCGACCAACACTACAAACTGTACAAACTCGTATATTCAGATTGTCTTTTTTTTAAAACAGAGAGAATCGGTATTATGCCTTTTCCCCGAATACTGGTTCTGGACAAACCGGTTAGTTAAATTTTGACTAATGCAAGTTTCGGGCTTGTCAATGACGATATGATGATGATATGATGATGATATGATGATGATGATGATGATGATGATGATGATATGATGATGATAATGATAATGATGATATGATGATGATGATGATGATGATATGATGATGATGATATGATGATGATGATATGATGATGATGACATGATGATGATAATGATGTGATGATGATATGATGATATGATGATATGATGATATGATGATATGATAATATGATGATGATGATATGGTGATGATGATATGATATGATGATGATGATGTTGATGGAATTGATGAAAAAATTGATTTAAATTGAACTTGACTTAACTTAACTGAAATTATATTAAGTTACATTAATTGAAATTAACTTATATTAACTGAAAGTAACTTAACTTAACCGTCAAAAATATAAGTTCAAGTGGACATGACCTTAGTATCTGGAGCTTTACTTGATGGGCATGGTTTTAAGATGGTGTTTGAGTCTGAGAAATTCATTCTTTCAAAGAATGGAATGTATGTGGGACGTGGTTATGTGAAAGATGGCATGTAGAAACTTAATGTAATTGTCATGAAGTCTATCAATAAAGAAAGTTCTGCTGCTTACTTGCTTGAGTCTTCGAACTTATGGCATGGTAGATTAGGTCATATGAATTATGACTCAATAAGGAATCTAATAAAATTGGATTGTATACCAAAACGTCAGTTTGATTCCGAACACAAGTGTGCAATTTGTGTTGAAGCAAAATTAACAAGAACATCCTTTCATAGTGTTGAAAGAGATACTGAACCCCTTGAATTAATACATAGTGATCTATGTGACTTGAAATTCTTGTCAACAAGTGGTGGAAATAAATATTTTGTGACTTTCATAGATGATAGTTAAAAAATATTGTTCAATATACTTGCTTAAAAGCAAGAATGAAGCAATAGAGAAGTTTGCAATGTATAAGTTGGAAGTGGAAAACTAACTAAATAAAAAATCAAAAGGTTACGGAGTGATCGTGGTGATGAATATGTACAACCGTTTGGGACACTGTGTGCACAAACTGGAATCATACATGAGGTTACTCCACCTTATTCACCTCAATCGAATGGTATAGCTGAACGTAAGAATCACACTATCAAAATGATGAATGCGATGTTGCTTAGTTCAGGGTTACCTTAGGAAATGCGGGGGAGACCGTTTTGTCAGCTAATTATCTCCTAATTCGGATACCCCGTAAGAATAAAGAAAAATCTCCTTATGAATTATTTATAGCAAGAAAACCTTCTTACACACACTTGCGAGTGTGGGGGTGTTCGGCTAAGGTGATCGCCCATGTTCCTAAGAAAATGAAAATAAGACCAAAGACAATTGATTGTGTGTTTATCGGATATGCGTAAAACAGTACTGCGTATAGATTTTTTGTGTATGCGTAGAAAAATCCTGATATACACAAGGACACCATTACAGAGTCTAAAACTGCTTTGTTCTTTGAACAAGTGTTTCCTTATAAATCTGAGGAAATGAGACCGAGTTCACCATATGAGATAGGCGAAGAACTCACCGAAATGTCTCAAGAAGAAGAAGAAGTATTCGAGGAGAATACAAGTTTAGAGGAACCTAGACGAATCAAAAGAGCTAGGGTTGAAAATTCATTTGGACCTGATTTTTTAACCTTTATGGTTGTGGTAGGACCTCGAATATATGATGAAGCCATAAGCTCTGTTGAAGGTCCTTTATAGAAAGAAGCCATAAAAAGTGAGTTAGAGTCCATTATGCAAAATCATACTTGGGAGTTAGTTGATCTTCCTCAGGGATGCAAACCACTTGATACCAAGTGGATTTTTACTAAGAAAATGAAAGTAGACGGTATTATTGAAAAGTACAAAGCGAGACTTATGATCAAAGGATATAGACAAAAGGAAGGTCTAGACTACTTTGACACATTCTCTTCTGTGACAAGGATCACATCTATTAGAATGATAATTGCAGCATGCAACGTTGCGCAATTTAGAAATTTATCAGATGGATGTGAAGACAACTTTCTTAAATGGAGATCTTGAGGAAGAGATACACGGAATAACCCGAGGGTTGTAAAGTACCAGGACAAGAGAGAAAAGTGTGTAAACTTGTCAAGTCTCTATATGGCCTGAAACAAGCACCAAAACAATGGCATGCGAAATTTGACAGAGTAATGTTGTCAAATGGATTCAAAATCAACGAGTGTGACAAATGTATATACATCAAAAACACTAAACACGGGTATGTGATTTTGTGTCTATATGTCGATGACATGCTCATCGTAGGAAGCGATGAAAATTTGGTCAAATCCACTACGACCATATTAAACTCAAAGTTGGATATGAAAGATATGGGACGAGCTGATGTAATTTTACGGATTAAAATTACAAGAACGGCTAATGAATTTGTATTGGGCCAATCACACTACGTTGATAAAATCTTAGACAAGTTTGGAAAAGATAGCGTAGGAGTATGTAGAACTCCCATAGAAATGAATCAACACTTGTCTAAAAACAATGCTTGATGTAATTTTAATCCTTCGGGAATTTTAATATAAATGTCATTATCAAGTGACCCATATAAATAGGCTGTCACGACATCCATTAAATGCATTTGGAGTCCTTCTAAGACTGCTAAACTCAATACAAATCTGATTGTTATTGTATCCATGACCGGTGAATAATTAAGACGTGGTCTTTTGCGTGAAGCCTTTTGCAACAAGTCGTGCTTTATATCTTACGACTTCATTTTTCTCATTTTGTTTGCGCGTAAATATCCATTTATATCCAACAGGTTTGACATTCTCAGGTGTTAGGGAAATTTTCCCAAAGACTTGGGCGTTTTTCAAGTGAATTCAATTCTGCATCGATATGACACTTTTCAATTATGGCCAATCATTTCTTCGTCAGCATTCATTAACCGATATTGGCTCATGATCCTCATTTTCCTCTATAATATCTAGAGCTATATAATAGGCAAATATATTATCCACTATGATTTCGTTTCTATTCCATATTTTCCCTGAAATGACATAATTGATCGAGATTTCTTCATTGTCATTATTTTCAGGTATCTCATTATCTTTTGAAGGTGATTCTTCATGTATCACATATATTTCTTTTGGAATAGTGGTCGATGCATTAATACGGTTATCTTAAACCTTTTTTTTAAATTTTATTCTCGAACCCAACTGGCCAACCACGCTTCTGTCGTGTTTTAGACTCATTTGTTAGTTTATTTCCTATATCTTTATCAGGAAGATTGATTTTGCAAGGAGCATTGGCAGCTAATATATGTGACTTTGTCATTGTCTTAACATTTGTAAATGCATCTGGCAATATATGTGAAACCTTTTGCAAGTGAATAATATTTCGAACTTCTAGTTCACATTGATTTGTACGAGGATCAAAATGAGACAATGACTCTGCATTCTAAGATATTTCTTATCTTTTTTCTGATTTTATTTTATCTCCCCCTAATGCAGGGGAACTTGTCTCATCAAACTGACAGTCGACAAATCGTGCCTTAAATATTTCACCTATCATAGGTTCCAAAAGTTTAATAATAGATGGAGATTCAAATCCCACGTAAATACCCAATCTTCATTGGGGACCCATTTTAGTACGGTGGGCCGGAGATAATGGGACAGAAACTGCACACCCAAAAACTCTTAAATAAGAGATATTTGGTTCTTGGCCACTGACAAGTTGCAAAGGGAAATATTTATTATTTGCAATTGGCCTTATGCAAATTAGTGACGCAGCATGCAAAACTGCATGTTCCCAAGCAGAACTTGGCAATTTTGATCGCATAAGTAATGGTCTAGCTATCAATTTGTCTCTTGATAAAAGATTCTGCTAGACCATTTTGAGTATGAACATGAGCAACCGGATGTTCAATTATAATTCCAGTTGACATACAATAGTCATTAAAAGATTGAGATGTAAATTCTCTCGCATTATCCATACGAATTTTTGTAATTGTATGATCTGGAAATGGTGCTCGTAATCGGATAATTTGAGCAAGCAACCCTTGCAAATGCCATCTTACGAGTGGAAAATAAACAAACATGCGACCAACGTATCGATGCATCAATAAGTACCATAAAGTACTGAAATGGTCCACTCGATGGGAAAATAGATCCACATAAATCTCCTTGAATCCGTTCTAAAAATGTTGGACATTCGGTCACAACTAGAGATGGTCTTGTTATCATTTTTCCTTGAAACAACCAACAAATGAGAGATCTTTGGACAAGAGAACATTTTTACTCTTTAATAAATGTCCTTGTGAATTTTCAATAATTATTCGCATCATTATTGAACCCGGATGGCCTAATCGATTATGCCATATTAGAAAGCTTTTCTGGTCTATTGAATTTAGGTTTATCACCATATATGATTCAACTAGATTTATGAAAATATAATATTATCCGGAATTGTATGATGGAATTTTTTCCATCACTTTTTTCTTTCCTGAGACCATTGACGTGATATATAAATATTCAACGTCATTATATTTTCATTTGTTGTCTCATCATGATAGCCATTTCAGCGTATCTTTGAAACACAATAAATTTCATTTTGATCTAGTTGAGAACATTGCATCTTCAATGAGAAATCGTGTACCATTAGGTAACACTATTTCACGCTTCCATAGCCTTCAATAAGATTCGATGCACCTGATATTTTACATTAGCTTTAGCTAATTTGAGATGCGAAGAATACATTTTCACTCTCATAATTACGCATGTTGTTGCACTATCCGCTAAACATAGTAATAGACCATCATCTTTCATCTTAATTGAGATGATAATTTCCAAGTCTCTTCAAAAGACATATTCATAAAAGTAGAAATACTTTCATTTGGAAGGGAAATAAAACATAAAATATGGTAATTGAAATACTTTGAATAAAATATTTATAAGTATGACATCATCTATTATATCGTCTTCACGAAAGGGGATTTGGTCGAATTGTTTGATTCTTGACAAATTGTCAAAAGGTCAAGGGTTCAACTCCCCCAAGTAGCATATTCCTCCCTCGCGGAGGTGTTTTCGTTCCGTCTTGGTGCAGACGTGCTATTCCTCTCCCGCGGAGGTGTTATCCGTCTCTTGTGGATGTGTTGTTTGCTGCAAGTGGATATTACGTGCTATTCCTCCCTCGCGGAGGTGTTATATATCCCTTGTGGGCGTGTTGTGTGCTGTAGGTAGATGTTGTTACTTTGCCTATTTGATCGGTTGAATTCTTGACCTTTTATTCACTTCATTCGATGATGGATTATGCTTGTTTTCCCGACATTTTGTTGTCATTTAATCTCTTTTCTAGTGTTTCAGGTCAAATATCACATGCCTAAGACTTTTGGATTAATCCAAAGTAAAACAAAGCATTTGGTGAAGATTTGGGCAAAAACAGGACAAACCAGGCAGACTGACCTTTCCAACTTAATTTGCATGCCCAGATCCCATATGGTGTCCAAATGAGTCATAATATAGGTTGTTGGAAATCTAATTCAAAGAGCTACAACTTTGTAGTTTACATTAAAACCAAATTCGGACGTTAAGACCGCGAAAAATCCATGAGAAGTCTCTGCCAGTTTGCCCTGCCGTGACATACGTGACAAAACAATATGTCATGGGTGTTACGGCCCCTAAATTGCCCAGAAACATTTAGGGGGGTCGTGACACCCGTGACAAAATCATATGTCATAACCCCCGCGGATATTTTGAGTTATAAAGAGCAGTTTCAGACCAGATTTTGAGGACACTGACTTTGGGGATCAATTTTAACCAAAATTGAAGAAGGAGGACGACTAAGAGCTCAAGAAAGACCGAGATTCGAGGCTACATTTCATCAAAACACGGTTTCCTCGTTTCTAATCTTTTCATATATATATATATATATATATATATATATATATATATATATATATATATATATATATATATATATATATATATATATATATATATATTTGTGGTTGATAGCCATGAATTGTGAGTAGTCGTTTTATTCCGCGATCCTACGGATCCCGTGCCATGTACCCAACTCTTCGTGTGGTCAACTGAACATTTTTTATTTATGCAATTCGAATATACAATTTCATTGTGCTCAATTTTATCGTTCTTGCAAGTTTTACATTGAATGGGATGTTTGCATGCTAGAACGTATTTAGGTTAATTACCAAAAGATGAATGGGTCCTAGGTATTAACCGGATCATATGAAATTGATATTAGGTTATGGTAGCTACAATGGTAGTACATGAATGAATAGGAAAGTTGCCTTTTGTCTGAAAAACCCTAAGCTCAACTAATCAAAATCGTCGATAATCCGTGGATGGGCGGCTTGTCTAGTGTTAGTTTGGTTTATTTCCATATTTGATAGCATTATAAATTAACGTGATAATGTTGCATGATTTGTGGGTTGGCACGAGTGAAGTTTGATCCTGGGATTCTTTCTCTGATCAAGTCAAAACCTTTTTATTTTTCTGCATTTAATTTCTGCGATTTGTTTCACACCAAAACCTTTAATTGTTCGGAATAGCTAAATAGGTCACTTGTTAGCTAATACTCACACACGTTGTTCCTTGGATCGACCCTTGGCTTAACAAGGCTTATAAATTGTTTTTTACTACAATTTGACCCCTAAACATATAACTTGACAACTATAAAGGGTTAAAAATACGCTTGTCAAAATGGTGTCGTTGCCGGGGTGCAACGCTTAGTGTGATATTAGATTTAACGAGTGTAGTTTAGACTATTCCATTTTTTATATACTTCCTTGTGCATACTTTATATACTTTTACACTTCACTAATCACTTTTATTTTTGAATGTTGCGAGGATGTTCTCTTTTGGTTATCAAGACACCTACTCAAGGGAAGAGCCTTATTGTGAGACATATTCATATGATATAAATTGGGAAGGAAAACAAAATCAGTTCTATGATCGACCCTGGTATCAAAATTACCACTATTATGAGAGTTTTCAGGACCAGTCGCAGCAGCAGCATCAGTTTTATGATCAACAGTATTATCGAGATGACCGTTATTATGAGAGCCACCAGAACCAGTCGCAACAACAGTTTCAGGACACTGGTAAATCATCGCGTTTAGAGTCTATGTTGGCTAGCTTTTTAGCGAAGCAACAGAAGACGTCTCGGGAAACTGCTGTGACGATAAGTGACCTTTGGAAGACGGTGGAATCACTCACAATTAGACAGGGAATACTGAAAGACCAGTTAGAGCAACAAGATATTGCAGCCACCAATGAATGCAGAGATGAGGACATCGAGATGAAAATGGCCAATCATCAAGAAGTTCAAGTCTATGAAGCTTATTCATCTTCAGTTTTATTTCCAATCCACGTGGAAGATGATCAGAATACGAGAATGATCTCTATGAACAACATGTTTGTGAGTATGGTTTTGAGGCGTTGAGAATGGTTGCCAAGGCTTACACTGGGTTGGAAGATGATGACTCTTGTACTGAAGACGTCTCAGAACGTGAAGATGCATCTCACTCCACTACGAGCGCTTCTAAAGGTCATTTAGCTAAACGCACAGAAGAGGACATCATTCCACTAGTTTCTCTGGGTGTTGATGAGCTATCAAAGGATTATAGGTACAAAGACTTTGTTGATGTGTACCTAAGCTTGATTACAGAGGACCCTCGCATACGTATGAATGTGATAGTGAAGGGGAATTTGGAATTATGGGAACTTGAGTTCCTAGCTAATGAGTATATGGGAAGTATGCTTGCTGGAGTTAGCTTT